>JAJEJO010003995.1:597587-612281 GCA_020662805.1 Glaucomys volans | reverse complement strand
TTTCTTTCTTTCTTTCTTTCTTTCTTCTTGTGTGTGTGTGTTGGTGGTGGTGGTGGTAGTGGTGGTACTGCTGGGAATTCAACCCAGGGCAATTGTTCCTTCTCTGTCCTGAGGTTGATGATGCTAATAAGCTGTCATGGGAGTGCAGATGGCACTCCTGAAGCAGTGGGGCAACAGGAGTTCATTTCTGTGCCAGATTCATGTCGGCTTCCTGCTCCAGTTGTGATTCATCCTATCTGGTTCTAGGCAGAGACAAAAATGGTGCTAATCTCCAGGGGCACAGAGGGGCTGCAGATCTTGACCTGGCTCCCGTGTAGCATCCTGGCACCCATTTGCTAACAGTGGCTCCAACCCATGCCAATGATGTAATCCTTCTCCTGCCATGATGCCTACATAGCCCAGTGGCTGTCCTCAGCTTACATCAGTGACTTACTCTAGAGATTTGGGGAAACTTGGTATGCCTTTGCCCACAGCTTCAAATGCATGTCAAGAGATGATTATCTCTGGCCCTCTCCTGCTTCAATCCACTGTGCCACCAGTTTTCCTCTACAACTGTTGGATGCCACATGGGGATGACATGGGAGAATGAGTCATTTCCATGAATACTGACATCCCCTGCTACAAACCCAGATTATAAATTCATGTTTTCCAAAATGCACGCTCAGAAAGTGTTCTGTCATACCCATGTTGCCCTACGTTTGACCACAAGAGAAACTATTTCTACAGGGATGCTTTGAATTTTTCTGTCTTCCACCTGAGCCATCAGTTTTGAACTTAAGAACCCAGACCATGCTACTTTTGTTATTCTGCTTCCATAGCTTCTTTCTTTCCCCCAGGGCAATATGCAATTTACATGTAACTTATCCGGGCTGGAGGGACATACCTTAGTAAAGAGGAAAGACATAAAGAGCCTGGCAAAAAGGACAATGATCAAAATTAGTACCTTGGGACTAGGGGTAATCACAGCACTCCTGTGAAGCATCTCAGTGTGTACAAAGGGTGCACACTAGCAATGCTCTAGTGACACCACCCTCCCATGGCACACAGGGCTTTGACTGTTGGCCTTCAGCCATCCATGCTGCATACAGCTGAACTGTCAATCATAATACTAACACATGGATCTTAAGGCACAAGAATATCTTTGAAAATACTTAATCACATGAATGTTTTCATATTTCTTCAAGTAAAAGGAATACACACAAGCAAGAAGAAAAGAAAGTGAAGAGGAAAACCTCCAACAGAAACCTGGGGAAAACTACCATTTGCAACCCCTCTTCTTAACTTTATCTCAACAACAAAGCTTTCCTTTTCCCTTCCTCTGTGCTGTCCTCCTACTTCCTTACACCTTCCACTGACTGAATCTGTTTCCACATGGACTCTCTCTGATGCCTCCCTAATGTAGACACAAAGGTTCTTTCCAGAAAGGAGCCATTTCCGGTTGCCTACCAAGTCTCCACACATCCTGGTGCACAAAGTACTATAGATAATTAACACTGTAAATTCCCTATAAAATCCAAGCCAAATACCCTTGGTCATAGATTTCAAACACAAGAAAATCCTTTGTGTGAACAGGAAACTGATTTGCGTACTTACTGTTAACTAGACAAACAACTTGTAAGTGAATTGCATTTGTTCTCTTGGCAACTCTGCTTGTATAAAGAGACTTAACTGGAAGATTAAGACAAATTCTATCTTAAAATATTGTGTTGTAAAACCATACACCTGCCGGGAGTTCAAAGGACTGTGGTCTTATTACAGGTCGTATAAGCATTAGGAAAGTTTTACATGACAAATGGTTCATAGTAACAAACCTGGATGTCTAAGGCAAATTCCACCAAGTCCAGGGTTTCGTGAGCAATCAAAGTGAGAAGAGAAAGCCAGACTCACCTACTTTCTCAAGCTACTCTGATAGGATGGAATGTTGTGGAAACGGTTCCAGTCCTGTGGAGGTCGGGAACTGATGACCTGTCAAAGTCAAGGAAAGCATGAGGTCACTTTAGAATTCTGTGATAGCAGCTAAGGATTTGGCTAAATATAGCTAAAAAAAAAAAAAAGGCTGCTTCCCAGCCTTTTTGGTAATTATATTTTACTTTCTATCCAAGATTATGGGCTGAGAGAAACAAGCAGATAGGAAATATAGAAGTTTTAGAAAAGCAGTAACAAGCTTCAAGCTCTCATCCAGGCTGAAACTTTCTGGGAAACTTCCCACACATAAGATAATAAGAATATAACCCAGGTGTGCAGTGTAGCAGGAAAAAGCCCATTCATCTAGGTGTTAAGAAAATGACTGCTGTTTTTATTACTACCTGCTATTTTCAAATTAATGACCTAATCACAGGATGAATAGACCACCTCTTAGAGAAGAGTGGGATTTATTTTTTTAACCCAAAGCAGGAAATGCTCTTGCTGGGCTCTGTCCCTCTCCTATAGCTGCTCTGGGCACCCTGCCAAGGATCACTCACCAGGTCCCTATCCACCCCCCCCCCCCTTTTAAATCTCACCCAAACCTTTTGCCTTATGCTCTCACTTCTTCTTTCCTCACCTCTGTCTTTAATGTACCTCCTGCATTTTAGGTAATAGAGGCAACCTTCATTCCCTGGCTGACTGCTCAAAGCAGGGAAAGAACAGCTTGAGCAGATGTAGAAATCAGTTGGTTTTGTCTTTAGAACACAGGGACACATAATAATCCAGTAAAGCTGAAACTCAACTGCATTCATGGGGATTGTGTTTCTCTCAAATGAAACAGATGGTCTTTGGGAACTTGAGCTACTCTTGTGGATCCTTCCTGTGTGTTGTGCAAACAGGTGGGTAACCCATGGGCTCTATGCCAGGGAGTCCCCACCAAAGGAAATTTGTAGAATGCCCAATGGCAGCCTTCAATCTCTTGTCCCTTGCTGAACAAGGTGTCCAATCTCCTGGTAAATTGGACCTCTTTTTTTTTTTTTTTTCATTGAAAGAAGTATGCCTTAATTATTCACTTTTCAGAGGAACTTTCTTTATAAAAGCTCCAACATTTCCACCTCTTAGCAGTTTCTCATCAGTTTTAGGAGAGGTTTCAAATCAGCCAAACTCAGAGAAACATTCATTATTCAATCCGTCTCTTATGCCCTCCTCTCTTCAAATGCCTCTTCCTGGTAACTAATACATTTACTTTTGTAAACTCAGCTAAAATCTTCTTAAAATACACTTGCAGGAATTTAACTCTGGTAGATGGAATCATGAAAGTGCCACCCATCAGAATTTTCTTTGCTTTCACTATAGAAGAAACTGCATCATATGGGAGGCTCTCCCAGAAGCACCGCCATCATGTTGCCCACTCTCATTTCCTGCTATTTTAGCAGGCAAAGGAGCACCCATGTTCAAATTCTGATTGTGCTACTTCCTGGCTGTGCGACCTCGGGGACAGTTCTTTTCACTTCTCTAAGCCTTGGTTTCTGGCTTAGTACCATGCCAAACACAGTCTTATCTGGTCTTCCTCTCTGGATTTTCCCTTGGAGTCAGAGGCCATTTCCACCTAAACTGAGAAAGACAAAGCATCCCCACACAACTAACAAAGAGTTGATGGCGTTCCTTGACCCTCCCTCAATAAGATTTCCTATTTCCTGCTGCAGCTGCTGAAGTTTGGGAGTCACTGTCTTAAACAGTTGCTATTGACTCATTTCTCCTTTTCCTGTGACGCTCACATACTTATTATGGAGAGAAAAAGAAAGAAGTACTTAAAAGGCAGTAATGAAAATTCAGAGGTTTATTGTATGAATTAACATGACTTAATGGAAAGGGGAGAGGATTAAACTTTAAGAAAACTAAGAAGATTATGCCTGAGCACTTTGAAACACAGATAGGCATGCCACCCCAATGGCTTGCTGATTTCCCTAAAGAGTGTCAGTGTTTTGAATAGGATTGCTCCCCTGGTCATTAGGTTTCCCTATCAAGACTGTTCAATGATGCACCCAGAGAGGCCTGATCTCCCAAGTCAAAGGAAGGTCAAGTTGTCTTGTCTGTGACACTCAGGTGTTTCCTGAATGCCTTGTGTCCAAGGCTATTTTTATGCACCCCCCCCCCCCCCGAAGTCTTTTGTTGCTAAAGCAAAGAATAGTAGATCAAAATCCCAGATATAAAATGATTTAGAAAACACTTGGAGTTAAAAACCGCAGCTCTCCAATGGTCTCCGGTGGATTAAATGAGATCATATTTGCTACATACTCAGTGCACAGCCTCCTAAGCACTTAGCAAATGTTAACCATTGTTATTTTTAACAAAGTGTAAAATGGCATTTTGAAATTTCACAGAGATTACAACTAAGCTAAAAATATGCAACTATGCTTATAAATATGTGCTAATGGCAAGTGTCTGCTTTTAATATCTTATCATCCTATAACATCTGTTTGGGTAGAGATCCTATAAGTGGAGACTGAATAACAGAACTGAGTGCCTGTGAATTACTGAAGGAGTGATCTTCAGGAAAAACCTGTTAAGGGAAGAGGAAGGAAGATAGGGGAGGGGTAAAGGATGTGGTCTCAGACTAAGTCTATCCATAGAGACCATGAAGCTTAAACAATATGACAAGAGTCGTTGCCCCTTGAGTTAAGGGCCTTTTGTTCTCCCAAATCCATTGACCATTTGCTGTAAGCTATGCCTCCTTCCCTGACACATGAAAGTTGAAGGCAGAATATCTGGGGCAAGGCACTCTCCTTACAGCTGAGGCCATTCTCCAGAAAACAGAAAGTGTGTTTGTCAGTCTGGGCTGCCATAATAAAACACCATGGACTATCTGATTTCTACAACAGAAATTATTTCCTCACAATTCTGGAGCATGGAAGGCCCAAGTCATGAACTATGCAGGGTTGGTTCTGGCGAGGGCCCATTTCCTGGTTTTCATGGCTGCCTTCTCACTGAGCCTTCAAAAAGAAAGAAACAAAGATTTCTCTCTCTTGCTTATCTTATAAGGTCACAACTGGATTAGGGCTCCTCATTTATGACCTCATTGAACTTTAATTACCTCCTAAGACTCTATATCCTGATAAGGTCACATGGAGAATGAGTGCTTCAGCATAGGAATTTGGGGAAGACACAGTTCAAGCCATACTGGGAGGCATCTATGATTCTTTTGCAGCCAACACTCACAGCAATTGTGAGCTAGGTGTGGTCAACTTTGCAAAAACGATGCCAATTATTCTCTTCTCTGTATTCATGGCCCTTTCAATATGACTTACTAACTTCTCTATCCTGTGTTTCTGGGCGGGCTTTTTGAATCATTTTGACCAACAAAGTACAGTGGAAATGACACTGTGCCAGTTCTAATCCTAGAGCTCAATTGGCCTGGAGAGCTTCCACTTGCTCTCTTGGAACTCTGATGCCAGCACATGAATCAGGCTGGGTTGGCCTGCTCAATGGTGACAGACATTGCCCCAACCAACACTCAGCCAACCGACCACCAGACACATGAATAGAGCAGCCAGCTAGCTCCCAGTGAATCCTCAGGCTGACCACAGACACATGAGTGAGTCCAGCTGAGATCAGCTAAGCCTGGCTGGCTCAGCAGAACTACCCAGCTGACTGGTAGACCTGGGAGCAATAATAAATAGTAACTGTATTAAGCCACTAAGCTTGGAGTGGGGAGGGCATTTGTTAAACACAAAATATAATTGATACACCCAGAAAAGGAACCTAGATGAAAATATGGCTTTAATGCAGGTCACCAAGTATCTTCAAGCAATCATTGCTACAATAACACTTTGGAATTGTTTTTTTTTCAGAGGAGCTTCTTAAAGGAGCAATTGGTTCTATGACTTTTCAAAATAATATTAAAACTTAATTTGTCACAATCAGATGCATTCTTCTCAGTAAATATTGAATCAAACCCCTACAGTACAGTTCAACTCCTGTCTAGCCTCGTCGTAGATACTTATCTAGATTTTCAAATCTGCTTTGGTCTAAGGATGCATCTCTCACCTCAGTCATTAAAGAAATCCACGTGAGGTACATAAGTAAAGCACTGTACTCAGAGAAAGGATGTCAGGGTTTGATGACTGATGCTCCCCCCCCACACCAACTTTTTATTTATTTACTTTGGCGAATAACCTGTCTCAATCTATTTCCTCATGTACCAAATGAGAATAGCATTCTACAACTATGAAGAAAATTATCAAGAGACACAAATGAAATATCAGTGTGAAAGTCTAAATGAAAAACTGTTACACAAACATGAGGGAATTCAAGGGGAACTCATCTATATGACCAGAAGTCCCTGTGTATAAAATCCCAAACTTCCCAAGATAAGTCTAAACTGGATTTTGATAAATATGTTTGAAGATGGACCTTTTGTAATTATATTTCCTAAGAGGTGAGATAAAGATGGTCCCCAAGTGCTTACCCTGAGGTATAAGATGTCTCAGGTGTTCAATAGCCAGGGGCTGTGAGTGGTCATGAAACAGGAAAGAGCACTTTGTGGCATATCTCAGAATACTTCTGACTTGATTTGAGACATACCGTCTTCAACAGAGGGAAAAGTAAAAAGGAAAAGTCTTGGTTACATATTAAAGTCCTAAACACAGAGGTGGCTTTCTAGTTCACACTGGCTAATTGAATACAAAGGTTTCCATTGGGGGAGAAATCCCATCAAAATGTCAGAAAAGCACATAAGGTATAATAAATAAATCTTAGCAGAGTAGCAAATTTGGAAAGTGATGTGACCAACCGTATTTCTCAAGGACATATAGTAGTTCGGACCAAATTGAGAGTAAAACCCAAGAGAGTTGAGGAAGCTACAATCCCATACAAAGAAGTAGGACAAACAGAATTTGTTTTCCCAATTGTGCCCCAAAATAATCCAAAGAACAAAAACAGTGGGAACTAGGGGAAAGAGCAGGATGAAGATAGTTGGTGAGGTGATTGACTCACCACATCAAAACATTGACATCAGTGTCCACCCACGTCCCTGTTGTCATGAAAGGAGCGGCTGCTGCTTAGAGCTACAGACTCCTGCTTAACATCCAGATTGAAGCCATGAGAACAGCTCTCTAAAGAGGGGTTGGAGCATGGGAAACTCAGAGTGACTGAGGCTGGAGAAGAGCAGGACTGCTGACAACCATTGGTTACTATGAGGGCCCCAGACTCCTGGTACACAGGAGTCCCTACACACACACAGTGTTTGTTCCTGCACACTGTGGAGCCAGGTCCCCTGTAATCAGAACCTGTTGTGGCATTACATGAGCATTGATGATCCTTTGGGGTATGACTCGCAGCTACAGCTAGGATTAGACAACCAGAATATCTAAATATAATAACAAAAATATAACAATACAGTTCTAAACTGAACAAGTAGAACTAACTGCTAGGGAAATGATGGATTCACAGCAACTACAGCTACAAAAGAATGTAAGAACAAGAGATTAATTAAAACTGCAATAATAAGCATAATTTCCTCAAATTGGCTTGACAGGGTTCTGTGATCAAATTGTAATGGAAAAGCAACTCGGGAGAGCTCTCAAGTAAAAATGGTGATCACCATCTGTTAATGCTTCAGTAGCAAAATGCACACAGCTAGAGTCAAAAAGTTAGGAGATAAAACCCAGTGATTCTTCTACTGGAGATCAGAAGGTCAAAGAGGTGGAAAATGTGGAGGGAATCCTACAGAATATGAGGAAGAGATCTGGAAGAATAATAATTCATTTAGTTGCACTTCCAAAAAAACAGAAGTGAAGGGATGTTGAGAAAGCAATAATAAATGATAATAGAGTTAAATGTCCTTATCAGATTTCCAGAAGAAAAGTCTCAAGTTAAAAACAAATACAAAAACCAAACGCTCTAGGCTCATCTTGATGAAATTTCAGAACCCAAACTATAAGCTGTCCCAAAATACTTGAGGGAGACAAAGAGTGAACTAGGAATGAGAATCAGATTAACATTGAATTTCACATTTGCAAATATGGTTGCTAGAAAACAAAGATGATATTGTCACAATTCTGAAGAAAACCCATTGTGAATCTAGAATACTTACTTTGCCAAAATCTCAAAAAAGTTAAGAACATATACTTATGTTTGGGATAATATATATTTGCATTCTTATTCAGAAAATCTACCATGAAAAAAAAACTTTCTAAAAAACTATGTATAGGGGCTGAGGTTGTGGCTCAGTGGTAGAGCACTTTCCTAGAACATAAGAGGTACGGGGTTTGATCCTCAGCACCACATAAAAATAAATAAATTAAATAAAGGTATTGTATCCATCTACAACTAAAAAAAATTTTTTAAAAACTATGTATATATCACAATTAATACATTCATGTAATATATGTTGAAAGAACAGTAGACTTAACATTTAAGAGAATATAAATTCTTAAACTCCATGAAATATTTACAAAAATTGGTTGTATGTTAGACCACACATATTCTCAAAAAATTTCAAAATGCAGAGATTATTTGGCCACATTTTTATAACTCTAATGCATACAATAATAACAAAAGAAGATCAAAAACTATTTTATTCACTTGAAAATTGTTAAATATCTTTGTATAATGTCAAGTAAAATCAAAAGTAAAAGCTGAAAGTGTAAAGAAGTTAAAAATGAATGATGAGTAGAATATGAATGATGAGTAGAATAAGACCTACAGAATGTGATCAAAGCAATATGTAAAAGAAAATCCAGTCTTAAAAACATTTATAAGAAAACTTTATTTTTTTTTTTGTATCAGGAATTGAACTCAGGGGTGCTTTACCACTGAGCTATATCCCCAGTCCTTATGTTTTATTTCGAGACAGAGCCATGGTACATTGCTGAGATTGACCTCAAACTTGGAATCCTCCTGCTTTACCTTCCCAAGTCACTGGTTTTATAGGTGTGTACCACCATGCCTAGCAAGAACATTAAAATTTAAAATAAATTATCCAAGTACTTTTATTTAGCTTAACAAAATAAAATAAATGCAAAGAAATTAAGTATTTATTAAAATAAAAAAACTTAAAAAAAGATTTATTAGATTTTATTATTTGTTGATTTATCCAAGATGGCGAACTAGAGGGAGGCTACATTCCTTGCCCCTCCATACTTGGGATTCAAGCAGTGGAAATACTGTTTCTCTGCTAGACAGTTGTCACCGTCCTCTGATCCCCTGCTCTTTACCCCATTCCTCCACCATGATCACCCACCTTCTGCCAGCATATCACCTGCCTTTTGAGTGCAGATTGCTCACTCACTGCCGCCTATCATCCGCCATTTCCCAATTGCCTGCCTCTTGCCTGCCCATCAACTGCCTTTCACTTACCCATTGCCCACCACTCCCATGCTTTTGGATAGGCAGAATAAATATCAAAATGGCCATACTACCAAAAGTGTTATACAGGTGCAATGCAATTTCTAGTAAAATCTCAATGACATTCTTCATACAAATAGAAAAATCAATCATGAAATTCATTTGGAAAAATAAGAGACCCAGAATAGCCAAGGCAATCCTTAGCAAGAACAGTGAAGCAGGAGGCATCACAATATCAGACCTTAAACTACACTACAGAGAAACAATAACAAAACGCCATGGTATTGGCACCAAAATAGACAAGTAGACCAATGGTACAAAATAGAAGACACAGACACAAACCCATATAAATATGGTTATCTCATACTAAACAAAGGTGCTAAAAATATACATTGAAGAAAAGGTAGCCTATTCAACAAATGGTGCTGGGAAAACTGGAAATCCATATGTAACAAAATGAAATTAAACATATATCTCTCACCCTGCACAAAAATCAACTCAAAACATATCAAAGACTTAGGCACCAAAACAGAGACCCTGTGCCCAACAGAAGAAAAAGTAGGCCCAAATCTTCATCATGTCAGCTTAGGACCTGACTTCCTTAACAAGACTCCTAAAGTACAAGAAGCAAAATTAAGAATCAATAAAGAGTCTCAGGTCGAATTCCTAGATCCCTGATCCATTTTGAGTCGAGTTTTGTACAGGGTGAGAGATAGGGGTTTAATTTCATTTTATTGCATATTGATTTCCAGTTTTCCCAGCACCATTGTTGAAGAGGCTATCTTTTCTCCACTGTATGTTTTTGGCACCTTTGTCAAGTATGAGATATCTGTACTTATGTGGGTTTGTCTCTGGGTCCTCTGTTCTGTACCATTGGTCTATCTGTCTATCTTGGTGCCAATACCATGCTGTTTTTATCACTATTGCTCTATAGTAGAGTTTAAGGTCTGGTATTGTGATACCTCCTGTGTCATTCTTCCTGACTAGGATTGTTTTGGCTACTCTGGGTCTTTTGTTCTTCCATATGAATTTCATGATTGCTTTTTCTATTTCTGTGAGGAATGTCATAGGAATTTTTATTGGAATTGCGTTAAATTTGTACAGCATCTTTGGAAGTATGGCCATTTTGATTATATTGATTCTTCCTATCCAAGAACATGGAATGGATTCACCATTTGACCCAACTATCCCACTCCTCGGTTTATACCCAAAGGTCTTAAAATCAGCAAAATATAGGGATGCAGCCACATCTATGTTCATAGCTGCTCAATTCACAATAGCTAGATTGTGGAACCAACCTAGATGCCCTTCAATTGAATAATGGATAAAGAAACTGTGGTATATATACACAATGGAATATTACTCAGCCATAAAAAAGAATAAAATTATGGCATTTGCTGGTAAATGGGTGGAGTTGGAGAATATCATGCTAAGTGAAATAAGCCAAGTCCAAAAAACCAAAGGCCAAATATTTTCTCTGATCAGTGGATGCTGATACCTAACAGGGGTGTGTGGGGGGGGGAGTGCCAGGGGTTATGGGGAGAATAATAAAGAATGGAGGAAATATGGATGGTGTGGAGGAAAATGGGACGGGAGGGGATGGGGGTAGGAAAAATAGAAGACTGAGACAGACAGCATTACCCTTATGTAAATGTAAGATTATATGAACTGTGTGAATAAAAATAAATAAAAAAAAGAATCAATAAATAGGATGAATTCAAACTAAAAAGCTTCTTCTCAGCAAAGGAAACAACTAATAATTTGAAGAGAGAGCTTACGGAATGAGAAAAAAATCTTCACCACAAGCACCTCAGATAGAGCACTAATCTCCAGGATATATAAAGAACTCAAAAAACTTAACACCACACAAATAACCCAATCAATAAATGGGCTAAGGAACTGAGCAGACACTTCACAGAAGAAGAAATACAATTGATCAACGAACATATGAAAAAATGTTCATCATCTCTTGCAATTAGAGAAATGCAAATCAAAACTACTCTAAGTTTCATCTCACTCCAGTCAGAATGGCAATTATCAAAAATACAAGCAATAATAAGTGTTGGCAAGGATGTGGGAAAAGGTACACTCATACATTGCTGGTGGGTCTGCAGATTCATGCAACCACTTTGGAAAGGAGTATGAAGATTCCTCAGAAAACTTGGAATAGAACCACCATTTGACCCAGCTCTCCCACTCATTGGTTTATACCCAAAAAACTTAAATTCAGAATACTACAGTGACACAGCCACATCAATGTTTAGCAGTTCAATTCACAATAGCAAAACTATGGAACCAACCTAGATGCCCTTCAACAGATGAATGGATAAATGTGGTACACATAAACATGGAATATTACTCAACCTTAAAGAAGAATGAAATGATGGCATTAGCAGGTTAATGGATGGAACTGGAGAGTATCATGCTAAGTGAAATAAGCCAATCCCAAAAGACCAAAGGCTGAATGTTTTCTCTGATAAGTGGATGCCAATCCATATTGGGGATGGGGAGGGAAGAATGAAGTAAGTTTGGAATAATGCAGAGGGGAGTGAAGAGGGGAGTAGGGCCGTGGGGATGGGAAGGACAGTAGAATGAGACAGGCATTATTACTCTATATACATGTATGAAAAAATTTTTTTAAATATTTGTCACTGGCAAAAAAAGAGATAATGAAAAAATTTTTCAATACCACATATTAGTCTACTAAAATTACCCTGAAATGGTCTCATTTTTCCTGTTCCCAAATGAAATTAATGTGTACTTACTAAGAATAAAAAATTTAAAAGTTAAAAAAAGAAAGTATAAAAAATAATTTATTAAACAAAGTAACATTGAAATTTTGAAAGACAAGTTAGTGAAACTCTCAGTAAATACGAGGAAGAAGTCAGCAATTCTGGAATGATAAGCACAGATAGATGAAGCATTCTCATAAGCTGAACCATGTGGCTTGAACAGTATTCTGAAGGTGAAGCGGAGCCAGAGTAGAGATCTGTAAGAAGAATCACATGGTCAGATTTGTGGTTTTGAGAGAAACCCCTCTTGCAGGAGAGTGGAAGGAAGAGTAGAGAGAGTAGTCAGAGATACCAGCAGGCTTCCAAGAGCCCAAATACAGCAGTGGCAGCAGGGACAGAAGGCAGGAGAAGGATTCCAGAGATTTTTAGAACAATTAAAATACAGGCTTTAGTAACTAGCAGGATAGCATGAGTTAGGACAGCAGGGAGGAAGCAGATTTGGAGGGTAGAGATGAGGATTTCATGCATAGACATGTTGAACTATACCCTTAGGGCACATAGAAGGAGGTGGCATGTGGGCTATCACACATTCCAATAGGCAGTTTGAGGAGGTCCAGATTAGATGCATGAATCTGGGGGTGATGTGAGTCTCACAGTAATTAATTATGGATGCCAAAATAGATTTTTGTCTTTGGTACCAATTTGGGTCAACGTGTAGCACTTAGATTAAAGACCCATGTTCAGGAGTCCTATGAGGCCAAGTCAGGGTGGAGCAGGAATAAGTACCAGGACAAATTGGCAATGAGTACCTGGAGCACAACCTGGAGGGGTGGTGCCAGGCAGGAGGTCATTGGAGGACGTGTTCTAAATAGTAAAGTCACAGATGAGGATGATTTTGCCCTGAGACAGCATATAGCATAAGAAAAGAGTGATTAAGTGGAATCAAATCAATCACCAATGTATTTTAAAAGTAGATTGCAAAAAAAACTAAAAACTAGAGTGTATAAATTCATCAAGTTTTATCAATCTGGATTTTTAAGCATTTCACTCTTATCATCAAGAATCCACAAAGAGGAGCTGGGGATGTAGCTCAGTTAGTAGAGTGCTTGCCTTGCATGCACAAGGCCCTGGGTTCAATCCCCAGCACCGCATCGTGAAATATTAATGATAAGAATCAAATCCACAAAGAGTTGCCTGGGTTGTGCCTGAAAAGAAAGGCAATTGGAAAGCTTTCAGTATCAATTGATCACTGTTTTATAGTTACAGCCACAAGAATTTAGACAGGGAAAACTGTTAAAAACAGTGTTTGGGTTTATTATTATTCTTTTTTTTTTGGCAGCACAAGAGTTTGAACCCAGTACCTCACAAATGGTAGATAAGTGCACATTGCCACTGAGCCCCAACCCTCAATTTTTATTAATACAGAATTCCTGTCCATTGTCTTGTGCCCTTAATCCAAGCCTCATGGATTTTAGATACAATAACTATGGACCTAAACTAATTTCCAGAACAAATGCTTTCTTTGGCTACTCTCAATATACTTCATTGATTTCCATTCCCTCATCCAATAAAGTAAGAAATAGCCTACCATGCTTATTAAACTTAAAATACATTAAAAAATTTATGTACTAATGCTGAATTTTTAGAGATAAGAGGGCATAGATCCAAAAGTGCAGAAAAAGCTTTCATAAACATCTAGAGCATAACCTCAAACTGACCATTATAATATTCTTGGTTCTCAACATGTGGCTCATGAACAAGGAAATATTTTGATCGTGCTATTCTGTTGCAGAAAAGGCCTTGAGTGGAAAGTCTGCCACATTTCAATCGCTGCTGTGAAATTGCGTTAGTCTGTTGGTTTTTGAAGTGATAATCATATCTCTAATTGCCTGGGACTTTCTCAATTTTAGTAGTGAAAACACTGCATGCCAGAAAACATCCGCAGATAGCTGGTTTGTCACCTTGTTGGTTGCTATCCTTGACTCTTTTTTTTTTTTAATTTATTTATTTAATTTTGATTCATTGAACACAAATGGAATGCAGCTATTGTATCTCTGGTTGTACACAAAGTAGAGTCACACCATCTGTGCATTCATACATGGACACAGGGCGATGATATCTGCCACACATTCTGTTACTATTACCTCCCCACCCCAATCCCACCCCTCCCTTCCCTCTATGCTATCTATCCTTCCTCCATTCTTGCCACCATTCCACCCTGCATTATGCATCATCATTCACTTATCAGAGAGACCATTCAGCCCTTGGATTTTGGGGATTGGCTAATCTCACTTAGCATAACAGTCTCCAGCATCATCCATTTACCTGCAAATGCCATAATTTTATTCTTCTTTATGGCTGAGTAATATTCCATTGTGTATATATACACAGTTTCTTTATCCATTCATCTATTGAAGGGCATCTAGATTGCTTCCACAATCTAGCTATTGTGAATTGGGCAGCTATGAACATTGATGTGGCTGCATCACTGTAGTAATCTGATTTTAAGTCCTTTGGGTATAGGCCAAGGAGTGGGATAGCTGGGTCAAATGGTGGATCCATTCCAAGTTTTCTAAGGAATCTCCACACTGCTTTCCAGAATGGGTGCACCAACTTGCAATTCCACCAGCAATGTATGAGTGTACCCTTTTCCCCACATCCTCGCCAACACCTGTTGTTGCCTGTATTCTTAATAAAAGACATTCTAGTT
>JAJEJO010003995.1:441205-592587 GCA_020662805.1 Glaucomys volans | reverse complement strand
TCCTCGCCAACACCTGTTGTTGCCTGTATTCTTAATAAAAGACATTTGTTTTGATTTGCATTTCTCTTATAATGAGGGATGTTGAACATTTTTTCATAAATCAGTTGATTACTTGAAGATCGTCCTCTGTAAAGTGCCTGTTCATTTCTTTGGCCCATTTATTGATTGGGTTATTAGTGTTCTTGGTGTAGAGATTTTTGAGTACTTTGTAGATTCTGGAGATTAGTGCTCTATCTGAAGTGTGTGTGGCAAAGATTTTCTCCCACTCTGAAGGCTCTCTCTTCACATTCCTGATTGTTTCCTTTGCTGAGAAAAAGCTTTTTTAGTTTGACTCTATCCCAATCATTGATTCCTGCTTTTATTTCTTGCACTTTGGGAGTCATGTTAAGGAAATCTGGTCCTAGACCAACGTGATGAAGGTTTGGGCCTATTTTCTCTTCTGTTAGGTGCAGGATCTCTGGTCTAATTCCTAGATCCTTGATCCATTTTGAGTTGAATTTTGTACAGGGTGAGAGATATGGGTTTAGCTTCATTTTGCTGCATATGGATTTCCAGTTTTCCCAGCACCATTTGTTGAAGAGGCTATCTTTTCTCCATTGTATGTTTTTGGCTCCTTTGTCAAGTATGAGATACCTGTATTTATGTGGATTTGTCTCTGAGTCCTCTATTCTGTACCACTGATCTACCTGTCTATTTTGGTGCCAATACCATGCTGTTTTTGTTACTATTACTCTGTAGTATTATTAGAAGGTCTGGTATTGTGATATCCCCTGCTTCGCTCTTCTTGCTAAGAATTGTTTTAGCTATACTGGGTCTCTTATTCTTCCAAATGAATTTCATGATTGCTTGCTCTAATTCTATGAGGTCTGTCATTGAGAATTTAATTGGAATTGCATTGAATTTGTATAGCGCTTTTGTAGTATGGCCATTTTGACTATATTAATTCTGCCTATCCAAGAACATGGGAGATCTTTCCATCTTCTCAGACTTTCTTTAATTTCATTCTTTAGTGTTCTGTAGTTCTCATTGTAGAGGTCTTTCACCTCTTTTGTTAGATTGATTCCCAAGTATTTTATTTTTCTAGAGGCTATTGTGAATGGTATAGTTTTCCTAATTTCTGTCTCAGAGGATGCATCACTTACGAATAAAAATGCATTAGATTTATGAGCATTAATTTTATATCCTGCTACTCTACTGAATTCATTTATGAGTTCCAGAAGTTTTCTGGTGGAATTTTTAGGGTCTTCTAAATAGAGAATCATGTCATCAGCAAATAAGGATAGTTTGAGCTCTTCTTTTCCTATTCATATTCCTCTAATTTCTTTGGTCTCTCTAATTGCTCTGGCTCAAGTTTCAAGGACAATGTTGAACAGAAGTTGAGAAAGAGGGCATCCCTGCCTTGTTCCAGTTCTCAGGGGGAATGCTTTCAATTTTTATCCATTTAGAATGATGTTAGCTGTGGGCTTAGCATAGATGACCTTTACAATGTTAAGGAACGTTCCTACTGTCCCTATTTTTTATAGTGTTTTGAGCATGAAGGGGTGCTGTATTTTATCAAATGCTTTCTCTGCATCTATTGAAATAATCATGTGGTTCTTGACTTTAAGTCTGCTGATGTGGTGAATTACATTGATTGATTTCTGGATGTTGAATCAACCTTGCATCCCCGGGATGAAACCCACTTGTTCATGGTGCACTATCTTTTTAATATGCTTTTGTATGCGATTCGCTAAAATTTTGTTAAGAATTTTTGCATGTATGTTCATTAGGGATATTGGTCTGACATTTTCTTTCCTCGATGTGTCCTTCTCTGGTTTTGGTATCAGGGTGATATTAGCTTCATAGAATGAGTTTGGAAGGGTTCCCTCCTCCTCTATTTCATGATATACTTTGAGGAGTATTGGAATGAGCTCTTCTTTGAAGGTCTTGTAGAACTTGGCTGTGAATCCATCTGGTCCTGGACTTTTCTTTGTTGGTAGGCTTTTGATGACTTCTATTTCCTTGCTTGAAATTGATCTATTTAAGTTGTGTATGTCCTCCAGATTCGGGTTGGGTGGCTCATATGCCTCTAAGAACCTGTTGATATCTTCCAGGTTTTCTATTTTGTTGGAGTATAAATTTTCAAAATAGCTTCTAGTTATGTTTTGTATTTCAATTGTATCTGTTGAAATATTTCCATTTCTATCACAAATTTTTGTAATTTGGATTTTCTCTCTCCTTCTCTTTGTTAGTGTGGCTAAGGGTTTATCAATTTTGTTTATTTTTTCAAAGAACCAACTTTTTGTTTCGTCAATTTTTTGAATTGTTTCTTTTGTTTCAATTTCATTGATTTCAGCTCTGATTTTAATTATTTCCTGTCTTCTACTACTTTTGGTGATGACCTGTTCCTCTTTTTCTAGGGCTTTGAGCTATAATGTGAGGTCATTGATTTGTTGACTTTTCATTCTTTTATTGAATGTACTCCATGCAATGAATTTTCCTCTTAGTACTGCTTTCATAGTATCCCAGAGATTCTGGTATGTTGTGTCTTTGTTCTCGTTGCCTCTAAGAATTTTTTATTTCCCCCCTAATATCTTCTGTTATCCATGCATCATTCAATAGCATATTATTTAATCTCCAGGTGTTGGAGTAGTTTCTGTTTTTAACTTTATCATTGATTTCTAATTTCATTCCATTATGATCTGATCATATAGAAGGTAGTATCTCTATGTTTTTGTCTTTGCTAAGAGTAGCTTTGTGGCATAACGTATGGTCTATTTTAGAAAAGGATCCATGAGCTGCTGAGAAGAAAGTGTATTCGCTTTTTGATGGATGGAATATTTTATAGATGTTTGTTAAGTCTAAATTAGCGATTGTGTCCTTGAGTTCTATGGTTTCTTTGTTCATTTTTGCTTGGAAGATCTGTCCAATGGTGAGAGAGGAGTGTTAAAGTCCCCCAGTATTATTGTGTTTTGGTCTATTTGGTTCCTGGAATTGAGAAGGATTTGGTTGACATACATGGATGCGCTATTGTTTGGTGCATAAATATTTATGATTGTTAGGTCTTGGTGATTTACTTCCCTTAAGTAGTATGAAATGTCCTTCTTTATCCCTTTTGACTAACTTTGGCTTGAAGTCTGCTTTATCTGAAATGAGGATGGAAACTCCTGTTTTTTTCATAAGTCCATGTGCATGGTATGCTTTTTCCCAACCTTTCACCTTAAGTCTGTTGGCATGTTTTTCTATGAGATGCGTCTCTTGAAGGCAGCATATTGTTGGGTCTTTCTTTTTAATCTGCCAGTCTATGTCTTTTGATTGATGAGTTTAGGCCATTTACATTTAGGGTTATTATTGAGATAAGACTTACATTCCAAATCATTGTGACTTATTTTTGGATTTTAATCTTACTTGGTTTTTCCTTGAATTGGCTGTTCCTTTAGGGTAGTTCCTCCCTTTGCTAACTTACATTGTTGTTTCTCAAATCTTCCTCTTGGAATATTTTGCTGAGGATTTTCTGTAGGGCAGGCTTTCTATTTGTGAATTATTTTAGCTTGTGTTTATCATGGAAGGATTTTATTTCATCTTCAAATCTGAAGGTAAGTTTTGCTGGGTATAAGATTCTTGGTTGGCATCCATTTTCTTTCAATGCTTGGAATATGTTGTCCCAGGCCCTTCTTGCTTTTAGGGTCTGGGCTGAGAAATCTGCTGATATTCATATTGGTTTCCCCCTATATGTAATCTGATGTTTCTCTCTTGCAGCCTTTAAAATTCTATCTTTGTTTTGTATGTTAGGTATTTTCATTATAATGTGCCTGGGTGTGGATCTGTTGTGATTTTGTGCATTTGGTGTCCTATGAGCCTCTTGAATTTGATTTTCCATTTCATTCATTAGATTTGGGAAATTTTCTGATATTATTTCATTGAACAGATTATTCATTCCTTTGGTTTGTGTCTCTGTGCCTTCCTCAATCCCAATAACTCTTAAATTTGGTCTTTTCATGATGTCCCATAACTCTTGGAGGTTCTGTTCATGATTTATTACCATCCTCTCTGTCTGGTTGAGTTTGTTTTCAAGATTAAATATTTTGTCTTCATTGTCTGAGGTTCTGTCTTCCAAGTGATTTAGTCTGTTGGTTAAGCTTTCTATGGAGTTTTTAATTTGGTTTATTGTACCCTTCATTTCAAGGATTTCTGTTTTTTTTTTTTTTTTTCAGAATCTCTATCTCTTTATTGAAATGATCTTTTAGTTCCTGTAGTTGCTCTTTTAGCATTGCCTGCATTTGCTCTCTTGACTCCTCGTTCACTTCTCGGATCATTTTAATTATGTACAACTCTCTTTCTGACAATGCTTCTGCCATGTTGTCACTGGGTACTTTTGGTATAGTATCTGGGTTTGTTTAGGACATTTTCTTCCTGTGTTTTCTCATGTTGCTAATGTATCTTTCCCTCTAGTAGTGCAAATCCTAGGTATTCCAGTTTCCCCTTAAAGACTTATAGGGGTCCTTCCTATTTTCAATACCTCCCCTTGAATTGAGAGATCATTATTGGCAGCACACCATATAAACAATATGTGTCCTTAATCTAAATAGTCCCTATTAAGATATTAACAGTGTTGTCTTAATAAACAGAATTGAGTTCAAATTATTATCTACAGCATAACCAGTAGTTTGAAATAAGGACTGCAAATCCTAATGTTGGACAGGGAGAATGAGGAGGGGTATTGGACAAAACACTAATGAGATAAGAAGTGAGTCTATAGATATACTATGTCTTGTGAATAGTGGAAGTGGAATTAAAAGAAATAGGTTGTTAGCATGAGGAGAAAGAGATTCTCCAAGGAAACGGATATATAAGAGGGAGATAGAGTGATAAGCATAATAATAAAAGAAGAAGGTAGGAATATGGTGGATATATTAGGAATAATTGTAGTATTACAATTAATTTAGAAAATGTTCTGTGATAAAAATATACTGTACAGTTCAAACCTCTTATTTTTCAATGACCTGAAGCTTGAGACGTGCTTGATCAAGCGGTGACCCAAGAAGGGTGCTTCTGCCTCCAGGTTGGGAATAATCAATGCCTCTGGGCAGAGGCGGCCTGGTGTTGATAGATGATCAGATGAAGCACAGGTGCTAGACACCGGGCCAGGTGTGGGCCTGGGCACTAGACCTAACTGGGGTGGGGGCACAGAACTGTGTTCCATGATGGAGACACTGGGCTTGATAGTCCAGGCAGGCCTGAACTCCGTGCTGGCAGCTCAGGCAGTGGCAGGTGATTGCTCTCTGCCGGGGAAGCTGTAGGATGGCACCGACCAGCCTAAGATCCCCGCTGGAGCTGGGGATTCCAGCTGCCCAGGGCCGGAGCTCTCCAGGAGCCGCCACAAAATGGTGCTGGAAGACCAGCGCTCCACTCTGAGCTATCCTTGACTCTTATTTCCTCATTTATAAATGGAATGCCTGTAGTAGATGATCAGTAAAATCCCCAGTCAGCTCTAAAATTCTAGAGACAAATCACTTAGACAATTTGTGCTGTAATAAAAGGCCGATTCAGATATACTGCCTGTTTTATAATAGTATTTTTATTTTTTTTTTAAGTGGGGAAAAGAACATGCAAATTTTATTACATGCCTAAGGCACAGGAATATTAACTTCTATGAAGCATAGTATTTTAAAATCACAAGATTCACGAGTTTCCCAAGTGGATCCTACCCTCAGTAACACATTTTTTCAGTGACCTAAAGCTGGCACAACTAAAGTTGGAGATACAGAAGCAAGAGGCACCGCAAGGCCCAGAAGAGTCTCCCATTTTGAAAATAAGAGGCTTCCACTTCGCAGTCCTGCAACCCTGGCCCAGCCAACATCAGATCCCTTTTCTTTTATTCGGTGGCCATGAACAACAAAGGTCCTGAATAGAGATCAGTCTCCAATTAGAATGAAAGCAGGGCTTTGTAAAGCTGTGAATACAACATGCAGTGACCTGGTTTGTATAGGGCTGGTCAAAATAAAAGGGAAGCTTTCTCTAGCTGAGACCAAGAGGTTGCTTATCTCTGTGACTCCCAGTATCGAGTCACTCGGAAAGAGAGACAATCCAAAGAGTGTATGTGGTTATTTTTGCTTTTCCTCTATTTCCATGAACAATTGCCTTCAAACAATTCCATTTTTCTGAGACATGAGCAGTTTTTAGTAGGGCCATCTGAGTTTTATTAGTATCATCTCTCTAAGAGGCATTTGACAACACACACACAAAAAAATGCCGACAAGGAGTTTGTCAAATCTAAACATTTTTTGTAGTTGTTGTTTTGTTTTGGTACTAAGGATTGAACTCAGGGGTACTTTAACACTGAGCTACATCCTTAGCCCTTTTTGCTTTTTTATTTTGAAGCAGGGCCTAGCTAAATCTGGCCTTAAACTTTGATCCTCCTCCCTCAGCCTCCAGAGATGCTGGGATTACATGCACCACCGTGCTCAGCTAAAAGTGTTTTCTATAGAAATATAATAAAGGAAAACAAAATATTGGGCATTAGGATCCTATGCTTCATGCCTCACAACCTTTCACTTCTTGAGCCAGCTTAATATCTACAATTGAGTCAGAAGTTCTTATCTGAATTTCTCCAACAGCAAAAGAAAGGTTAGCATGTCTTCTCAAGACTGAATTTTGGTTAAAATGTACTGAATGGTGAATGTCCCCTTAAAAGAATGGGAGATGGATTTAGGGATGCATCCAGCTCCAGGATAAGGATATAATTTAATAATCAGCATCTAGTACATTAAAATTTTAATACAGGGAAGATAGAAGCTAACTGCCATCTTCTATCTACAGAGAATCCAAACAAGTGGGTTTAACAACAGATTTCATCATTACATACAATCATAATGCACAATAAAAAATGTGGAAAAAATAGTGGGTGTAAACTTACCTTTCTCTCCTGCTTAAACACAACTTCCAACATGCCACACAAAATACCCCTTAGACTGGTAATATTAAGATCCACCACTATTTATCCCAACCTAGATTTCCAATCTTATCTCCACTTTCTAAGCTCCATGCTTCCTCTCTAACCACTCTCTTCTATCCAGCATTTCCCACATAACCATGAGCCTTTCTTCCTCTGTGCTTTGCTTGTAAAGTGCCTTCCAGCTGGGTTGCCCTGTCCACTTCTGTCTTCCTCCTAATATCCCATTTTAAAGTCATTATCTATCCCTTCACAAATCCTTCCTGAGATCTCCAACCCACACTGATTTTTCCTGCTTTTGAATTCTTACAGCACACATTTGTTAAGAGATTCCACTGGACACTTAACCTATTATCTTAGCTGCTTTTATACACACATGCGTCTTCCCTCCTCAACTGGATTCTTACAGTCTTGAAGGCAGTAACTTATACCTCACAGTTCCCTTCACTATTATTAAATTGAGCAATTCAATTTACTTAGTCCTGGATTAGGTCACAAGAGCATGACTCCCTGGAGATTTGCCTATTGATATGAGTGATGTTATATATGTGCCTTTGGATTTTGTCCATGGTTTCTGATTCATAACTCCCTCCATACGGCAGGTCATAGAGATTCTAATCTCCCCTTACCCCACCCCTTTCTGTCTTGGAGTTTGCCATAAAGAAATTCTCTGACTTACTTTATCTGATACTAGATGTCAACCTCCATTTCAGAAAGGGTCCGTTCTCTACATATAAGGAATGAATGCTGAAGAATCTTACAAAACAGGCCTTGCTAGGTTTCCCCACTTAGTCTATTAGTATTAGATCATACCCTTTGGGTCCAATCACATTTCTACATGGTTTTCCCTGCTTCTAACATACCTGTGCAATGGATTCTCCACAAACACTCAAAAGGACAGAGTTTGAAGGACTTTGAAATAGCTAAACACATATAAGTTCCTGGAAGGTTGTGTGCCTACTAAAGAGTGCCCTTTCTGTATACCTTGACCTCTTCATTTGTATTCTTTTTAATACCCTTTATAAGAAACTAGGAAATGTAAAGAAGTATTTTCCTAGGTTCTGTGAGACACTTGAGCAAATTAATGAAACCCAAGGAAGGGGTCGTGGGAACCCTGATTTATAGCAGATTGTCAGAAGCAACCTGAAGCTTGCAACTGGACTCTGAAGGTGGAAGGACAGTTGTAGGGACTGAGTCCTCAACTCATGGGATCTCACGCTATTTTCAGGTAGATAGTGTTGAACTTGAATTGAACTAGAGCTAGTGTCCCCCACAGAACTGATTGCTTGCTTGCTGGTGGGGAGAAATCCCCATACCTCTGAGGGGTCATAGAAGTCTGGATTGATTATTGTGGTGGTGTGAGAGCAGAGGAAAGATGTTTTGTTCTATCGACATAGCCTGAAACAATTTGAAGAAAGAATGACCAAAGCTGAAGGGATAGTAATAGACTCTAGAGGATAATAATAAATAATAGATAATAATAGACTCAAAAAGGTTTCTAAAATTAGGTACAATTGACAATCCACTCACCCTAAGCCAAGTAGAAATTAGGATAGAAAATGTGGCAATAACCACTGACTTGAAAGCTAATCAGATTGAGGGGCCTACTTTCAAACCAAGCCAAAACAAGAGTAAGCTCATTTTCCCCTTTCACTTTTCTCTTATTTATCTTCATAAGAGACTGAGTTTTTGGCAGAATAATTTAGTATGTTTATTGCAAAATTGAGGGGAAATTAGAATCAGCAAGCAGATGATGAAATTTGCTCAAGGACTATTGGCAAATTTTAGTTAAGACATGAAGTCATGAAGAATATAAAAGAGACCAAAAGTTTGGGAATGAACCTTCTCAACATCCTGGTAGGGGCTCCTTATTGAGGGTTTGGGATGTGACTCAATGGTAAGAGCACTGGCAGGCATGAGGCCCTAGGTTCTATCCCCAGCACCGCAAAAACAAAAAAAACTTCATAGAGATGTGTTTCTAATCTAGATCCTCACAAGGGTCCCAGGTGTCTTGCTCTCTCTCTCTCACTCTTTCTCCCTGTATTTTTGGTATCTCATTTTCTTTACTGGCGGGGTGAACCCACAGATGCTCTACCACTGAGCTACATCCCTATCCCTTTTTATATTTTATTTTGAGACCAGGTCTTGCTGTGTTGCTGAGGTTAGTCTTGAATTGGCAATCCTCCTGCCTCAGCCGCCCACATCAGGGATGATAGGCATACACCACCATGCCTAGTCGGTGTCTCATTTTCTATAAGACATTTAGAGTTGTGGAGTATGTATTTACTTAAAGGTAAAAGTAAATTTAATATGCAGATTTGGCAGTATTAAGTATAACACCAGTGTTACCACAAAATAATTTTTCTAAGAGAGAAGTGCTAGATGACTAATAGGAAGAAATCACTTTCTTAAGGCATATTGATAGAATTTTTATAAAATCATTGGACCTATATATGATAGAATAGAGAGAAACTTGAGCTCCATAGGACCCTAGAACACTTTTCTGGTATGATTCCAAAATGCATTTTTTATCCTTCTCATGAAAATTAGAATGTGCACAAGCTTCCATGAAAGATTAGTTCAGCCATACCCGCATGAAAGACCCTATAGAAAAAGAAAGAGGGCTTCAAGGTGTATAGTTGCCCATAATCAGATCATTGTAACATTAATTAACACATTTGCTCTCAGGAGCTCCATCAGTCACCCTCTAACCTTCAACTCCTCCCTCATTAGGATAAACTTACAATCTGTCATTTCAGTGGTGACCTTCCCCATGTTTGGGATTCCTCACCACCTATCCTATCACCGTGGTCTACCTTTTCAATGCCCTGTTCAATGCTACTTCCTCTCCCCTCCTTCTCTGATAGGGAGCCCATTGCAGGTGGTCTGATCAGTGAATGAATAGGTCACTGTATAAATCATTGTCCTTTCTTTCTGATCTATAGTTCTTTCTCTCATCTCTCCCAGACTCCCCACTGCAATCAATGATCCCCAAGCTCTGAGGCCAATCCATGCTTTTCTCAGTTTTTGTAGTAACGTCTTATATTTTGCTCTGATCAAAGCCATTGTATAGAGCATCCTGAAAATTCCCTTTTCTCTCTCAATGTATTTCTATATTTTCATCCTTTCCCTTCTTACTCTTCTTACATCAAGTATGAGGCATCTTTCCTGAGCAAATTCTTCATATCATGTCCTTGATTTATCTCCTGCCACCTCTCCATCAGCCTAGTTCCATCAATCACTTCCTGTCTTGTGCCTTTCTCTTGTGTCATTCTCTGGCCATTTTGTCCTCCTTCTTTCCCGACAATTGTGTGCATATCTTTCCATTCTCACTTTTAAAAAATATTTTTTAGCACTGTGTGATAGGAAGACATTTTTAATTTTACCCTCTGATGTCTTTCTACCCCCTGGCCTTTAATTCATTTCATTAGCATAAGCATCCCATATTTATTTCCTCAGGGATGAAGTGCTACAGCAATAAAGAAAAGAAAGATTGGATTCTTGGCTTAACTATTTCCAAAAGTCTAAACTAATTGGACATGAATCATGGAAATAAGTAGGATATGACAGTAGGTTTGGGAGAACACATGAAAAAGTCACAGACTGGGAGAAAATATTCATAAAAATCTTTCTAATCTAGGACTTAGATCCATATGTTTTTATTTAGATGTGCAGTGTCCCCCAAAAGCTTATATGTGAGACACTGCAAGAAGGCTTAGAGGTAAAATGATTGGGTCATGAGAGTCTTACTCCAATCAGTGAATTAATCCTTTGATAAGGATTTACTTTAGTCTGGTAGGGTGTGGTTGGAGGAGGTGGGTTATTGGGGGCATGCCTTTGGGGTATGTATCTTGTATCTGGCTAGTGGGGTCTTTCTGCTTCCTGCTGTGATGTCTTGAGCTGCTTCCCTCAGCCACACTCTTCCACCATGATGTGCCTCACCTGTAGCCCTGAGAATGGAACCAGATGTCTTTGGATTGAGAACTCGTAAACTCTGAGCCCCAAAATGAACTTTCACTCCTTAAAATTGTTCTTGTCAGGTCTTTGGGGGTAGCAATGAAATAGCTGACTAAAACACCATAATATATAAAATATTCATAAAACCAACAATCAAAAGATAGTTTTTTTGTTTTGTTTTGTTTTGTTTTGTTTTTGCCATTACATGGGATTGAACACAGGGTCCTGCACCTGCTAGTTACTATTGAATCCTTTTTATTTTATTTTGAGACAGGGTTTCACTGAATTGCCCAGATTAACCTCCAACTTGTAATCTTCTTGCCTCAGCCTCCCAAGTACCTACTGTTATAGGTGTATACCAAGACTCAGCTAGGAAAAGGAGATTTCTGGGATGGCAGAAAATGTTCTCTATCTTATGATAGATGGCATAACTGCATAAATTTATCAAATTCCAATAAACTGAAAAATTTAACATCTATCCATATTATCTTCTGAAAATTATAAACCTATACTTTAAAAAACCTAAAAGCTAGCTAAAAAATAGTAAAAGAGAAAACTAAAAAATGCATGGTGCATATATACACTCCTCCATGATTGTATCTGGGTTTTACTAGTAGAATACCTTATCTCCAATGACTTATACCCTGAAGGGAGTCTATCATGCTTGATAAATTATTGATTTCAAGGAATACTTTTATTAGTCAAACCATTTCAGATTTCAAGTACGATATGATGATATTTGGGAGGCTAGCATTACAGAGTTTGAAAGCATCAATATTTAAGTCAAGGAACGAGCTTCTCTTCTTTGTTGACTTTGAGATCCTGGTAAGAATCAAGGGTTTTAAAGAAACAAATGGGTGTTAAGCTCCAGTATAACCTTGCCATGTGGGTCTGATCACTGTGTTTCTAAGCATTTAGCTAAATGCCTTGGACTATTCAGTGTTTGTGGAATAAATGAATAAGCCAAGGTAGATGGAAAAAAGAAGTCAACAGGGTTATTTGAAAAAGAGGAAAAGGCATAATCCCCAAAGTTAATTAGCCAATAAAATAATTAGTATTAGAATGATATAGCCTATAATAGGGATTTTCATCACTATCATTTCCTAAATAATGTTATAGAAGGAAGAGAGTACTAGATCACATAGACCACCACATGCTTTGGTTTAACCACATATGAATAATTTAAAAATTGATTTTAGGCACTCAGAACTGAGACAGGAATAATAGGAAATTTTTTCAGATTCTTATTAAGCTTGAGCATCATACTTCAAAGATAAGGGGTTGATCATTTAGCCGGCTCTTGTCCTCATGGAACATGTTGAGTCACCGGCAAATTATGCTTCAGTCTTCTCTAGGTTTATTATGATTCTAACTGAAGACAAATTTATTTTGCTTTGGATCTACAAAGATCTCCAGTGGTGATCAGCCCTCATTTTGTTACGCTCCAATCTTTATCAAATTATCTCCAAGGGTATTCTAACTTAAAGAAACATTTTCCAGGGAATGGCTTTCTAATTTAACTCCTAAATAAAAATGTCTTGCATTTAACACTCATGATCAGAGATGGGGAAGGAGGTGTGTCCTGAAACCCATAGACCTCAAAAAGTCTTGCAGGGATAGACTAGTCAAAAAGAAAGAAGGAAGGAGAGCAGACAAGAGCAGAATTGAACAGAACACATATTACAACAGCAGTAATAGGAAAAAAGATAAAGGCAAGAAGAAAAGATGACAGGCAAAATAGAGCCATGTAAAGTAGCCATGGAAATGAGATACAAACAAGGCCAGCAGCCCTCCTCACATGATTCCCAGCATGGCCCTGCAGGAGTCAGAAAAAAGAAGAAAAATGGGACTTCATATTTGCTTTATCTTTAACCTCTCATGCCTCAATCTGCCTTTATTATCCTTTCTTTCAAGGGGAAAACGTTCCTCGAAAGGCCTTCTTTCAGTTGTTCAAATCACTGAAATATTTTACAGAAATGAAGTCATGGAGCAAAGCCTTTGAGTGACCAGTAGTCTAGGAAACAGCAGAATAAGGGTACAATTTGTTTCCCCACTCGGGGACTTTGCTCAGCTCTGACTGAGTGTCCTTTTTGGGATGTAACATTTCCTTCTGAATGAAAACTTCAACACACTGTGAACTCAGAGCAACCCACTACAGGCATAAGTAGCATAAGCAGCGGATCTTAAACTCAAGGCTCTCAGGACTTCTGTCTGTGGAGGTGCATGCACTTTAACACATGTTTTTCCCTTTTTCTTTTCTTTATATTTATTTGTTTGGTTTTTAACATTAAAACTTATTTCCAAAAAACTTTTTTCCTCTTTTTTAATCTTTATTTTAAAATTTTAATCAAGTACTAAAGTGTTTAATGTTAGCATTACTGCTATAAATAGATTTATATCCCTCCACTTCTTTTTTCTTTTGCTAGTGCATTACACCTATACATAATAGTGGCATTCATTTTGACACAATCTCACATGCATGGAATATAATTCATTCCATTTCAGTCTGCAGTACCTCCTCCTTCCCCAAAAATCTCTTGTTGCAAGGTTTAGCTGGGGTGAGCATCAGATCCAGGATTGTCAACACAGGTGACTCCCAGTTTGGGGGCTGCCTCCATGCTCCTCACTTAGCTTCTTCTTCCCCAGCAGTCTCCCTTCCTCTTCAGGCCAACAAAGGATTTCATGCTGTATTCAAGAAAAAAGTTCAGAGGCATTTGAATTACATTGAGGAGACCACTTTTTCTTTTTTCTTTTTTTCTTGTTTTGGTAAGGTATATTTTCACTTTAGCTCCATATGTACATTTTTTTAAATCCAGTATTTTCTTAAAATTTGAATACTTTCTAATGCTTAGTTCTTCTAATCCCTTCTTTTAATAAAAATTCCGAAAAGGCAGTCTTTCCTAACCTCGAAACAGCTACCCTCTACCTATAGCATTTCATAACCTATTTAATTAGGCTCTGTTCCAGCATCCACAACCCCTCAGTCAGTTTGGCGCTTTTTTTTTTCCATATCCACCAATGCCAGAATTATCTGAGTACTGACACACGTGCTAAAATATCTGCAAGGGAATATTTTACCTACAGGGGAACAGTCAGTACAAATTGAGTATATTTTTATTGTGTATGTCCTGGGGCGAACATTCTTGGTTTTCCCTTCCATATTGTGCTTGAAAGCACCAAAATGAGAGAGGACTTTTGTTGCTTATCCAAAAATGGGTGACAGAGTGTCACATTCAATGGGAGAAGGAAAGTCTTTATAGACTATGGAACAGGAATGTAGAAAGGTTAATTGTTGAGCATTAAGTTTCTGTCAGATTCCACGGCAGAGTTACTTCTTTAATTTCCCAGACAGTTAACCTTAAACCAAAAATTAGAAATGACCACCTAAGAGGACCTAAATCTTTTCTTGCTGTGGCCAGTGTTTTCACAAAGACTATGACAATGAGAAGGTAGCCATGCCTTTCCTTTTTGAGTAGAGCAATGTCATCAGTGCAAGTGTATCACCTGAATCACCTTAACCAGGAGGGGCACAGGTGTCGGAGTTAGACAGCTGTCTGGGTCCCAGCTCACTGTGTGATTTAGGGATCATCTGTGCATTCATTCATTGATACATGCCTGCTAATGGTCATTGTACATGTAATTACTGAGCACTTACTATGTGCCAAACAGTCTTCTAGATTCTGAGAACAAAGCAAGTCAGACCATCACAGAGTCTACATACTCAGGGAACGAAAAACACTACACCTCTACTTTCTTCCTATGTGAAGTAGAAATAAAAGTATCTCTTTCATGGGGTTGTACCAAGAAATCAAATCACTTAATATACACATTGCTTACCTTAATAACAGGCAGGTAGTAAGCACTCAATAAAAGCCAGTCATCTGTGTTATTTTAAAATGAAAACCCTTCTCTCTGGAACAAACTGAGCTAAAAATCAATATAGGTGACAAGAGCAGAATTCAGGGTATATAGAGATGGGGTGGGGATGGAGAACAACTATCCCCTGAAGTGTCAGAAGTAATTTTCTGTCACACTTAGTTGGGCCTGGAGGGTTCTAAAGTGAGCCACTTTGCTATTGTTTATTTGAACTCTAATGGAAATGTCAAGCTGAATTGAAAGTCTTATTTCCCTGCAAATTTCGGTGTGAAGTGGTCCTGGAGTTTATTTTAGGTCTCCTTGAAGAAAACAAAGTACGGTGTTACAGTAACTGCTTAAAATAACCCAAGCATAAGAGAGAGAGCTTTTCTACGATACCTTTTGAAAGTCAGAGACATTTTCCCTCTACCTTTCTCTCTCTTTCAGAACACTGGAGCTGCATCTACCTATTTATAAGCTTCAAAAACTAATGGCAGTGCACAGAACAATGACTTGACTGGCTGATGGCTTCCTAGCCATTCCAAGAACTTTCCAGACTCACCTCATCATTGGTTCCCATACAGATAGCACAGGAGAGTACAGAACTCAGTCCAAATTTTAAATCTCTTCACCTTCCTCAAGTTAAGGGAGAAAAGAGAGATGAGAGTGTCAAGAAATGAGCCACAGCCACAAAAAGCTTAATATTTTGCCCATTATCTCAGGAAATAAAGGCAGTGATCCCAATTTCTCCCTTCCTTTGCAGATCTTGGAATTAAAAATGATAATAATAAGTTTTTAAGTTAATTTCTGAGAATACTTGGATGGTTTTTTTTAAATTGTATTATTTTAAATCTACTCACTGGAATTTTGAAAAGAAAGGGGAAAAATCCTTTCATTTAGCCTGTGCTTTAAATAAATATTTATTTGTTGATCTATCTTTAGTTCAGGAGGAACAAGCTAGTTTGGCAGTTATGGTTTTTGATACAAGTCTCAATTAGGTTGAAATGCCTTCCCCAACCAAACATATAAAAGGACAGAGAAATGAAGTGAAAAGTAAATAAGGACAATGAGGGAGAAAGGAAAAGAACTTTTTGGGAGATGTCTTTCTAGCAAACAACTGGTAATAAAACCCCTGGGAACTGGGGGTATAACTCAGTGGTAGAGTGCTTGCCTATCATGTGTAAGGCTCCAAGTTCATTAACCTACACCATGAAAAAAAAAAGAAATCCTGGCTATAACTTAATAATTACACAACGTTTCCATTCATGGCATAAGGAATCACTTTTATCCTTAACAAGAAAACAATGACTTGCCTATATCTGCTCAAGAGACCCCACAATAGAGGCAAGAGCTTCGGAGAGTTTTCTGTCTGCAGGTCAGTCCCCATAAAGAGGTACAAAATGTTTGGCTAAGTCTTGGGGACACTTGCAGTCCTTGCTCATAATTGGGTCTCTGAAGGACCATTTTAATAGACCATACATCTCTCTTGACCATGCAAGTGCAGTTATTAGTTCCTTGGCTAGAAATCAATGTTGAATTGATTTGTAACCTCTCAGTTTTCTCAGTTTACTTAGGGATTGCTATAGGAGTCATTAGCAAGCTTTCTAGGCTAACTCCCATCAACACTAACTACGTCACTTATACATGGATCTGGATGCCAGGTGGCTGGTCCCTTGATGAGGAAATTTTTTAAATCACTGTATTTTTTTGTACAAGTGTGTATGTGACAGCACTACCTAGCTGTCACTGCTAATTCACCCAGGAAATACTTGAGGACTTTAACAAAATATAAAAGGAAAGGGACGATACTGAATCTGAAATCCTATGAGGTAGGCTTAATTTAGGCCATGAATTCTGCCCAATACAAATTAGAAATTAAACACAAAGAACCACTATTTACTCAGGAAAAGTACACTCACATATTTGCCAAGGGTGAAAAATAAAGATGTAGACCTTCCTGCCCTGAAGAAAGGCATTGCCAATCTTGCAGGGTAACCTTCAGAGGGTCAGTATCATCGTGGGCAGCTACCAGTCTAAGTCACAAAATAACCTTCAATTCTCTTATTCCAGAGTAGACTTGTCCAAAGTCACTGAAGAGAAAGCATCTGGTTTCAGCTCTGAGACTAGGCAATCTAGCTCCAGATCTTAGCTCCAACTGCGGCAAAGCTGAGGCTCTCTAGTGACACAGGGCCTCAGTTTGAATCCCAACTCTGTGATCTTGACTGTGTCACTTAGATCTCTTAGAATAAAATTATTTCACATAATGTGAGAAATTCTTGTGAGTCTGATGCTCCTAAATCAGAATCTAGGGTCCAGCTGTGCCTGGAAACCAGAGGCATCATGATTCCCAAGTCTGTTTTGTGAATTTATTTGCATACTATGAAGAGATGGTAAAGTTATGAACTTAAGCAGAAAAGTAGATGGGAAGGGAGAAGGAAAACAGGAAGAGGAAATTATATCTAATCTCCAGCCTGAATCCCATGAGGCAGAGGGCCAGAAGCAAAGGTCAAAAGGACCATTTTACTCCAAATTTGATTTAGCCTGAGTCACATACTTGAGCAGGTATGAAAATACATGGGAAGTTCCACAAATTTCTGGAGAAAATTGGGCAAGATGGAATGCTGGGATGTTCAACAACAATGTTTTTGGAGGACCCTAACCCAGAGGTATTGGGATAAAAATGTCAACATGACTTTGGTCTCCCCAAACATGAGAGGTCATTTACTCCTCATAGCAGCATAAGGAGGTAAATATTATTATTCCTGTTTATTTCTGAGCTTCAGAAAGTTTAGGTAGGTAGATAATGCCAATGTTATTAACTGTGTGTAATAAGATTTGAACCAAGGTCTTACAAAAGAGCAAATATTCTTTCCAGTAGATCATACTTCTTTTAGGCATTAAATTCTGGTTATTTGCCTATTTACAGTTGTGAAATACTTAAAGAAATAAAAAACAAGACAGCTGAAAAAGATGCTCAGATTGTTTTAGATAGAGCGAAATTAATAATCAAAAAGAGGGTGAGCAGAGACTGGTTTTGCAGAAACCAATACTAGGCATCAAAAATCAGGAAGTTCAAATTTTATAATTTGAGTATAAACACTTTTTTCTTAGATTTGCAAAAAAAAAAAAAAAATAGAGTGGAAATTCTGAGACAGAAAGACTTTCTTTATCTAACTCTGATTTACTTGGGTTGCATGGAAATCAGTGAACTTGGCTTAATGGTTGATGGCTTTGGCACTTTGCAATGGAGATCTAAGCCATCTTGGCTGATGCCTTGGTTTGCTTTGGAGTAACACAGCACCTCTCCACACTCAGTTTCCATTATTTTTAATGTGGTTACCTTGGGTTATAAAGAAAAATCTCAACAAGGGTGAAATACTTTGTCGCAGTTTTAGTTTTACCTCAGTGCCATCTGATATATCTGTATTCCCTCACTTCTGAATGGAACCTCACAAATCTTGCCTTTCTCTGAAGGAATCACAGTCATTTGTCAAGAGTAAAGAGTTCTTTTCACGTGTTAGAGATGCAGTGTATGTTCCATGGGACCAGGATCTTTCCTCCAGTGTGGAACCACCTCTGATCAGGTAGTCATTAAGCCTATTTTGTCTTAAGAAAAAATACATATAATTTGACCCAAAGTTGCCTTTGTGTTTATATCGTTCTTTACACTTATTTCAAATCCACTTTCACAAAGAACTTCCACATGACTTTCTCATCTGCTTCTCACCAATTCCTGTGGTTTTCGAAGTAGATAACACTGTCCTCCTATTACAGACAAGAGAACTTTAGACCAAGAAAACTTAACTGATATGATGAAGGTCTTAAGGCTAACCAATGGTAGAAGTATTAACTACTTAGTCTATCCACTGATTCACAGTGTTCCAATTGCTTATTGCTGTGTAACAAACAAGCCCACACCTAATGCCCAGGGATTTAGATCATCTGGAATTTGGAAAGAACACAGTGGGGATGGACCATCTCTGGTCTTCAATGTCCGGGGCTTCAGTTAAGAAGAGTGGCTGGGGGTGACTAAAATGACTGGGGTTGGAATCATCTTGGAGGCTTAAAGATGCCTGCAAGGATGACTAGAATGTTCAGTTGGGACTATCAACCAGAACACCTACATGTGGCTTCTCTGTGTGGCCTAAGTTCCTCACAGCATGGCATCTGAGGAGTATCCCCAGAGGGAGAATTTGGAAGGGGACTATTTCAAGAGAACAGAACATTTAATAACTATTCTCAATTGTCACACAGCATCCCTGATGCTATATTCTATTATTGGCTAACAGTGAGTAACCAAGCCCAGATTCAATGGAAGGGGACTCTTAGTAGAGAATAAGCAATGTTACATTCAGAAGAGCAAGTGGGATGGGAGAAGCTCTTGCCAACATCTTTGAAAAATACAGTCCATAAATACAAATGCACAGTGTTTCTGATACAAGCCTTTCTTAAATAGCAATAAATATATTTTTGAAATACTAGTCACAAGGTCCAAGAGAATGGATGGATGATGAATAGAACATAGGTAGGTGAATAAATAGGTTGGATGTATGTATGGATAAGTAGGTGACTGGTTTTGAACACACACACACACACACACACACATACACAGAAGTAGATTAATCATTCAACCAACAATCAACCAAGAAAAAGGGAACCAAATAGTGGTGTGTGTTGTGTTGAGAATTAACATTGGTTGTGATGATCTAGAGTGACTTTGGCTACTTTTGAAGGAAAATCTTTCCTGACAACATTAAATTTGAGATTTGAATGGCAAAAAGAAGTAAGCCATTCAAAGAAGTTAAAGGAATGATTTGTGTTTAGGGAGACTAACTAGCGCAAAGGCCATACACTAAGACTAAATTTAGCTTTTTTGAGAAACTAAAATGTTGATGTAGCTGAAGCCTGAACCCACGTAAGATGCAATCTAAGAGATAGGTCAGAATATTTATGTGTTTGTAAACTAGAGTTAGAAGTTTAAATTTTAACCTAAGTCTACCATGAATCGATTACAGAATGTTAAGCAAAGAAGTTCTAATAAATATTTTTAAAAGAGGAAGATATGAAGAATGAGTTGTGAAGATGGAAGAGTAGAACTTGCTGGTCAGTTATGACCCTACTGTGGTGATTCTAGCAAGAAGGATAGTGTCTTAACCAAGAATAATAGAAAGAAACATGGGAAGAAGTATTTGGGTTAAGAAGGAAGGGCTTGTAGAAGCCATAAAGGAAGATTAACAAATGTGGCTGTGTGGCTATGTGATATCTTGTATATCAAATGAACCATATATAAAGTTAAAAGTTAAATAGTAAGTGAAGAGAATATATAGGTAATATATGTAACAAAGGATTAAATAAAATTAAATGTATGTAGCATATATAAAAAATTAATATCTAAAATGTATAGGGGCTGCAGCTTGGTGGGACATTGTGTGCTTAATGTATATGAGGCCCTGGTTTAATCCCCAGAAACAAAATAAAATAAAATATGTGAAGAATCTATAAATAAGAAGTTATACTCCATTTATATATGATGTGTCAAAATGCATTCTACTGTCATGTATAACTCATTAGAACATATAAAAAAGAGTCTATAAATCAATAAGATAAAAGGTAATCCACTAGAAAAAATGTGTAATGATAGAAGCAGATCATTTACAGGGAAACACAAATGGAAATAATGTGTGCAAAAGCTTTCAATACCACCAATAAACAAAGACTTACAAAATAAAATAATAATAAATTACTTTAATCTTTTGGGTTGGAAAAATTATAAAGATGCAAAATTCAAAATACAAAAAAGAAAAAAATACAAGGTTAAGAATTGTGTTTTGGTTCAAGACTACTAGTATGAATATAATTGATATAGAATTTGGAGGACAGTTTGTCTACATCTGTCATGATTTTAATTGACTATAGACTTCTCCAGATATATATTGAAAAGTTACACTTTCAAATATGCATATGTGTATGGAAGCATATATAATAATATATGCATATGTAATAACAAATAAAAAGGAAAATCGCTATTTGCTCATTTTTAGTGATATTTGTATCATGTAATGTAAGGAAAATGAGATGAGGAATTTTAGACAGTGACATCGATATGTGTGTACTTATTCGGAAACATCTCTGTGATGTTTTTGGAAGAAAAAAAATCACAAAACTGTAAAGAATTTGGTTTCATTTATATGTAGCAAACTAAAACTGTATGTGAATGTTTGCAAATGCACAGAATATTACTAGAAACCTATATGTTTAAATTTTAAAATGGCTCGGTAGGGAGGTATGAAGTTGGTCTTCCTCAGGGAAAGGCTGCTATGTGAAGAAGCACTTATGGATTTACTCTTTTTTGTCTACACTGTTTGAAAGTCTAGTACCACAGAGTTTTGTATAATTTGAGTAATTCTCTGAAGATAGTTTTAAAAGATTTGAAATCTAAATACATTAGGCAACTACCTACATTGGCAACTACCAATACCTAAGGAATAATAATGTCAACACTCATAGAAAGACTCTAAAGCGAAACAGTTGGGAAACTTTGGGAAAATTTAAACTTTGTAAGTCTTTACTGAACAAAACTCTGAAGAGTACAGTCTAACATGGAGTATGATCAGATGGTTTTAAAGTCCAAAGGATATGCTTCAAGAAAGACAAAAGTGCAACCCCAAAGGTCAGGAAATAATGCCAAGAGTCAAATCAATGGGATGACATCAAATTAAAAAGCTTCTTAAAAAGCACTGCAAAGCAAACAATTTAGAATGTGAAGAAAGGACCTACAAAATGGGAGAAAATCTTTCTTAGCTACTTTTCTAACAGAGGATTAATATCTAGAATATATAAAGAACTCAAAAAACTTTACACCAAAAAATCAAATAGCTCAATTAATGTGCAAATGAATTAAACAGATTCTACTCAAAAAAAGAAATACTAATGGTTAGGGCTGGGGTTGTGGCTCAGTGGTAGAGTGCCCACCGAATACAAATTAGACCCTGGGTTCAATCCTTAGTACCACATAAAAATAAAATAAAGGTATTGTGTCCACCTACAACTAATATATATCATGGCCAACAAATATATTAAAACATGTTCAATATCATTAGCAATTAAGGAAATGCGAATCAAAATGACATAGATTTTATTTTGCACCAGTCAAAATGTCAGTCATCAAGATTACAAATAATAATAAATGTTGGAGAGGATGTTGAGAGAAAAGAACACTTTTATACTGTTAGTCAGATTATAAATTAGTGTACCACCATGAAAATCAGTATAGAGGTACCTCAAAAGACTGGGCATGGAACTACCATATAACCCAGCTATACCACTTCTCAGTATATATCCTGAAGAATTAAAGTCATCATACTACAGTAATACATGCATACTCATGTTTATAGCAGAACAATTCACAACAGCTAATGGAACTAGCCTGGGTTTTCATCAATGGATGAATGGATAAAGAAAATATGGTATATACACACAATGGAGTTTTATTCAACCATAAAGAAAAATGAAATTATGTCATTTATAGGAAAATGGATGCAACTAGAGAACATCATGTTAGGTGAAATAAGCCAAACTTAGAAGGTCAAGGGTCATACACTTTCTCTCATATATGAAGCTAGAGAGGAAAAAGGAAAAAGAAATATGGGGGTGAATCTCATGAAAATCAAAGGGAAGAAGAAAAGGATAAGCAGGTGGGAGGCAGAGAGGGAGGGAGTGATTGCAAGAGAGTGATATTAGCCAAATTATATTGTTATATTGTGTGCATGCATAAATACATAACAACAAATCCCATCATTAGGTACAACTAACTATAATACACCAACAAAACATGTGAAAAGAGAAAATTTTTTTAAAAAGAAGAAAGGGAAAAGTCTAGCAACTTGGCAGGGTAAGGGGTGCAAACCTTAATCTCTAACTTCCATGTGTCTCGTTTTCCTTATCCATGCAATGAAGTATTGGCTAGAGCTGCATTTCAAACTTTTTTTTAGAGTTGAGAGGAGAATGGAACCGTTCCCAAAAAAAACTTTACAAAAATCTCATAAAACTGATAAAAGTAGCATTTCTTTGGTCAAATGAGATCAAGGGTCAGAGTCCTACCCATTCTGCTGATTAGGCAACTCTGCAGCCTTCCTCAGGATGCCCCAGGGAACCTGAAGTCGTGCAGAACACTCCTTAAAAATTCCAGTTTAGCTCATTTCTAAAGCTTTTTCTTCTCTGAAAGTACACAATCCTCATTTACAGAGGTAGTTTGTGAGTGTCAGCCAAACGAAGGCCCCAGTGAGTGTAAAGTGTTGTAAGAATTTGGCTGACGGACATGGGCAGGCAGAAGCAGAAAAGAGTAGCATGTATTACACTGTCAACATGTGGGAGGTACTCCATAAGCCACTTTAATAGCTTACTTTGTTTAATCCCTCACAACCATCCGGTATTTTTAGTTGGATACAGATGAAGAAACCAGGAGATAAAGAGCTTGCCACAGGTCACATGGTGGATAAGTACTGAGCTGGAATTCTGACCCCTTTGCTTAACTGGAAAGGTCCACTGGGTAGTCTGGGAGCAGAGTTTCCTACTAGGAGAAAGGGGATAAAAGAGTACTGCTGGAGGCTGAAGGCACTGGTGGAGGACAGCAGGAGAGGGGAAGTGAGAGGACTTCTAACACCAGTTCCTCACACTTCTGTGCTTTGCTGGGGACTGTGTGGAGAGCTAAGACTAACATGTGAAGCAAATCGAGGAAAACATAAGGCAACATGTAATTGACTGTTTAGCTACAGGATACATTCCAGAATTTGGGGAGATTTGAATGTTTTTTCCAGAATTGATGATACATTCATACCACTCTTATTCTACCTTCTCTGAAAACCTGGCAGAGTCAGGGAGGTGGACATGGCTATAGACAAGGCAATGGAATAGGTATCTGATTCGTGTGAGTATGATATGCTCCTACTCATGCACATTATAATGATCCCATCACCTCTGCCTCTGCAGCCATCATCCATTGATCTAAATGCCTACCTTACTAGGCAGGGCTTTTCTGCATGCTAGTTGTCTCTACTTGTAACTTACTATTGCAATTACTATTTGCATTATTTTCCAAGCAACCAATTCATAGAACAGCCAGATGGAAGCTGAGTCATCTTGGAAGAGGGCCCAAAAATCCCCCATGCACAGCAAGCTTTACAAACAGGTCATCCTCTGTGTAATGCAAACAAAATGGCCTCCACCACTCATTAAAGTTCCCAAGATTTATTATGTATCCAGATATTTTAATACTGTGTAGAATTAAATTATGCCAAGTGAAGAGGGTACCTGCACACAAATTATTCTTAAGCATAACATAAGCCTCCAGGTCCCATCAAGTATAATTGAGAGCATGTTGTCTTCTGATCTGGAAGATGAGGTGAGTTTTACACTGAGTACAGCTTCAACAACCTGTGACTGATGCTAATGCTATGCAATTTTGTAATCATCAGATTCTCCAATTTTAAGGAGAATAAAAGATTGGCACATTTTTAGCCCAACCATTTAATTCAATTGCTGTTTGTATAAAAGGAAATTTAAAATAATAACAAGGAATCCACCAATCTTAATTCTATAACATCAAACAATTTCAATTCTAACATCATCCAATATGAGGAACTTCGGCAGTGCCACAGGAAATCACAGATATAGAAGTTGAAATAATTTTTTATTTAAAACAGCAGAGAATAATTATCTATTCACAGGTGCATTCTCCAAGGCTGGTATGACCTGGTATATAGTTGATGTTCAATAATGAATAATAAAGTTTAGTTATGGGACTTTGAGTGATTAGCATAATATTCACTTTTGTTTTAAGGCAAAGTTTGATTTTTCTTTTGAAGTTTGAAAGGTAGTAGATTCTGGTTCATTGTCACAGAAACCTACCATAGATTTAATTTCTAGTTCCTTCTCTAATGAAACAAGTTTAGAAAGACCAAAGATCTCACTTCACCTTGTTAATGACTAAAATCCTGGTGTAATTATTAATAGTGTCCTTTCAACAGAGTTCTACTTTAGGAAACAAGTTTAAAAAAAAATACATAGTTATCTAGAAAAGTGTCATAATTCCCCTTTGTATCAATGAAGATTTCACCTGCTTCCATAGGAAGGGAAAGTAGCCATGAGGAGCCAGGAATCACTGAAACCTTTTCAGAAGATAACCTTTGAGTGACTTAAGGTACTCTCCCCCAGAGGTCAAGCAAGCTTTCTCAGTATGAGGGACATCAGACTGAGTGGATTCCAAAGGAGAGAAGGGAGATGTCATCCAGGGTCTATAAGTGTTCTGCTAGCTGACCAGACCAGACCACCAAATCTGGGGCAGGCCAACTTGCTGAGAGGTGGCTATATCGGAAAGGGCCAAACAGACTTAGCATTGAGGGAGTGGTACTGGGCTAAAGACCTCTTTGGTCTAGGCAGGTCTTGGTCTAAGAGAGCTTTGATAAACCACCTCTCTTAAGAGCAATCTTCAAGCAGTGATATCATGGGACAGCCACAGGCAATGGGCTCTGGGCATACTTAGCTCTCCTTCCTAAAGTGTGAAAGCCAGGCTTTTAACTCTCCCTTTTTCCCTAACTTGTGTAAATCCCTGGTGTATTGGAGACCTGAAAGAGGCAAGAAAGATGGATGAGGCTCAGAAGATCATTTGAAAATAATTTTTAAAATGGTATTTGGTATTTCATACCAAGATTATAGAGGAATTCACTCAAGATATTAAAAAAGAATAGAATCTTTCCAGGAAAACTCGAGAGGCTGAGGCAGGAGGATTGAGAGTTCAAAGCCAGCCTAGCAACTTAGTGAGGCCCTAAGTAACTCAGCAAGATCCTGTCTCCAAATAAAATACCAAAAAGGGTATGTGGGGATGTAGCTCAATGGTTAAGTGCCTCTGGGTTCAATCCCTGGGACTCCCTCCCGAAGGGGAGAGAGGGAGAGAGAGGTGGGGGAGAATAGAACCTAAAGGAAATAAGCAATTTTAGTTGAGTTTTTTGGAAGAATATCAGGAACACAGATAGAAGTTCATTCTTGGAGTTGTTTTAGACCCAGATCAGCTTGCCATCAAATAGGCAAATAAGCAACTTGGGCCCTAGGGTCAGACATTGACTAGGATCTTCCACTTCTAAAGAACTCAGTTAGTTAACTCTGTGGCTTGGTAACAAAATCAAAGGGCAACTTTTTCTTTGTCTATAGAGAAATCCAGGCTCATGAAAAATGTAATTGATTCTTGAAAGTTTCAGGACAGTGATATGGGTTATAGAGCTCACAATTGTTTTGAGAAATCATCCCAAACAGACTTTTCTCTATACACAGTGCTGTTATCCAGAATGGCCACAAGAAGAACTAAGACTGGATATCAGTAGCTAATCCAGCATGCCAATGGGAGTAAGTGCTTCCGCTTTTCACCATTTGTCCTTTAGAGAGGCCACAAAACCCAAGGAAGAAGAATGTAAAGAGTGAGTTAAAAAAACAAGAGCACGAGAGAATTTATAGAAATTATAGAAATGATACATGAAAAGAAAATTGGTAAGTACAAAGAAAGAAATGCACAGTACAAATATATAGGAAGACAAGGAGGGGAAAAGGACCTAAAAAGTAACCCAAGCATGCTGCCTGCTTTGAGAAGACTACTAATGTTATGTGAAGATTTTTAGGAGAAAATTCCTCAAATGAAAGGATAACAAAGAGGTCAACGTGTTTATAAATGGAAGAATATAATGAGTGAGAAGCTAAGAATGAGACCTTAACTTTCCTTTCCTTTTTGGCTACAAGTCCAGCACTTACAGAGTTACATGTAAGGTGGCACTTTGAGTCACCCATACTGGCAGGCATAGGTCAATTTTTTTTTTTAATCACAAGTTAAACAGCTCCATGGGACAGCCACATGGGAATTTTCCACTGCTTATAGATTAGATGAGCCTCTCACTTCTATGAAAAGTAAATTCATTTCTTTGCAAAGGGTCTAGGACTTCAAAAGGAAAACTACAGATTGAATCTCATCTCTCATCCAAGTTGAAAAGGATTAGTTGCTGCCAATTATGAAATACTTCTATTGTTGGCTATTTGGTGGCCAGTATCATTTTTAAAAAACTGGTTTCACTGATAACTAACTATAGAGCATAAGGTTTATGTTCTAATTTCTCTGGGATTTGGTCAGCGGTTTCCCACTTTTGAAACAGAAGTAGGTTCTTTGCAAATCTTTATTTACTGCATCTAGTTCTGATTTGGGAAATCAAAAACTGAGAACATTATAATTGATCTAATTAGTGAATTAAACCAAGAATTGTTTTGAATAATATTTATTCTACAATATATCATTTCATCAATAGCCAGGCAAAAGAGCTTGTAGAATTTAACTCTCTTCACCACCCCTACCCCCAATCCTATGAATTGACTGGGTTGTTAAATACAGTTGCGAAACATATTTGCAAGAATTAAACAAACTTAAACACATAAAGGACATGTATTTAGCATCCGGTCAGGTATGAAAAAAGTAACCCTTGTGTTATAGAACAGAAGACAAAAAGAATAATTGTGAACTAATCCAAGTAAACAGGACGTGCTGTCATATCAATTTAAAATCAAGCACAAGGTTCTGGCAATCTGAATCAGGAAAGAAAACAAGGAAAACCTTCCCTCAGCCAGTACTCAAGAATTGAGTGCCACTCCTGGTGGGTGCTTGTCAAGAGGATCTAGTGGGACCTCATGGCTGCACAGATATTCATTTCTATTTCCTGCCTTATCAAGGCTTCACCCTGTGATGTGAGCAAAGATACTATTCTTCATTCAAAAAATATGTACCAATGCATATACTAAGTTTCCTAGAATACTGTATCCAATGTCTTTATTGCCTATAAAATGAAAAACAATTAACAGCCTTGCTTTCCTCAGTTTGGCAAAATACATGGAAAGAATCTTTGGCAGGGAAACAGAAAGATCTAGTTCTAGTTCATGTTCTATTATTAATTAAATATGTAACCAAGAGCAAGTTGGTTTTGTCGTTTGTAAAGTAGCATATGAACTACTACTCCAATTATAACCAAATAAAAACTCTTATAAAATCATAAACAATGATCAATATTGGGTAAGTTCCCATGAGGGGGCTGTGTTGGGCTCTTACATTTCAGACTGACAGATGTCAGACAAAGGTTTGTCATAGGAAGGGTTTGTTGATAATCCCATCTCCCTATTTGCTTTACTGCCCACACAATTTTAGTGAACACTCAAAATATGTAAGAAATCTCAGAATCCAGGATGTGAGCTACAAAACACAAAGTATTTTGCAAACATTCAATCTTCCTTATTTGCAAATTAATTTGAGATCTATGTTCTATATACATGTATATCACATGAATTTCCCCCTTGCGTAGACGAAGCTAATCTGAGGATCCTGTCTTTCCAGTACCACTTTCTCTCTTTGTTCGACTCAAAGTAGATCTCACTCCCAACCAGAGCCCAAGGGATTAGCACATGATTCAGCCTGGGCCAATCATAACACTTCATCCCTCTCTTGACAGTGATGGGCACACAGTCCAAGGTAGGCCTGTGTGAGTTACATCATCGGGAAGTTTTCAGATCATGAGTTTGGAACTGATGGTGATCATGTCCCTATCAGGTGGAGAAAGCTGGTCTGGAAGAATTGAGCCAACTCTCAGCTTCACTAGCAGGGATGAGAGAGAATTCTGATGGAATGTGAACTCCTCCTTCTAATCTTCTGGACATTTTTCAAGGCTTGTTGCTCATGTCTGCTTTCAGTTCTAATAAATTTCATTTTTTTGTGTAAGCTAATTTGGATTGGTTTCTGTCACCAACTCAGTGGCTGCTCCACAGGAAAGGGTGAAAACATTTTCTTTGCTTTTGTGTTAATGCTCACTATAAAAATGCTTGGAGCTGGGAGCATGGCCAGAACTTGTCTCTAAGGGAAATTCAAGGTCACAAACTCTCAACATTGGTGGTGGGGGGTGAATGGGTGTGCACAGGACTGTGGTGGCAAGAGAATAACGAGCCTGGACCCTTAGATCTAAATCTGAGTGGCCCCCAAACATATGCCATATGACCTGTAAGCCACGGTGAAGGTACAGAAGTCATAAAAATGATACTAATCCTTGCACGGCACCGAACTAAGTTTTTTTATACTAAGCCACTCATATAACCTTTTCAGGGATTGTTTTTATTTATGAGAAAGGCTATACAATAAGTGGTTATGGAGCGATTTAGATGAAAGTAGTCTACTGAGACTATGATTATTTTAATAACAATAACATCAATGATAATTAAAATATATAGCATTACTAAAGGTTAGTACTAAATGTAGTACTTATTAGCTCATTGAATCTTCACTTTGGCTCTGTTATTTTTATTATATCCATTTTAAAGTTGAGTAACCAAAGCATAGAGAAGTCTAGTAATTGCACAATTAGCATGCCAGAAAGAAGACAACTCATGCAGTGTCCAGAATCCATGATCTTAATAACTATGCTACATATCTGTTAAGCGTGCCTACTTTTCTGCCTGGCTCAAAGTAGAAATTTAACAAGTGCTGATTAAATGTGAGCAAATGAATATAAACCAATCTTTGTGAAGGCATTGATAACAACCAAGTGATTTATATATACATATTTTTATATGTGTACTTTATATTTGTACATAGATTTTTTTATTTTATTTTATTTTAAGTCCTGGTGGGAGTAGTAGAGATATCTGCCTATGGGACAAGAGTTCCCCTGCTGGGGATGTTTTACAGCCATATTCCCATTCTGTTTCTCACACTCTGGCTAGAGTTCTTGGAGCATTGTATACAAGGGCTAAGTACACTTTGTAGAGGATATCACAATTCTTGTGTAATTTCCTTGGAAACTGGATTATGCTAAGTAGACTGGCTTTTCTTTTTTCTTTTTGGGGGGTACCAGGGATTGAACTCAGGTCATTCGACCACTGAGCCATATCCCCAGCCCTATTTTGTATTTTATTTAGAGATAGGGTCTCACTGAGTTGCTTAGCACTTCACCATTGCTGAGGCTGGCTTTGAACTCACAATCCTTCTGTCTCAGCCTCCCAAGTCTCTGGGATTACAGGCATGGGCCACTGTGCCTGTCCAGTAGACTGACTTTTGTTCAGAAGTTCTAGCTCATGCCCATGAGAAAAATCACAAGAAATAAACTGTGGAGAAAAAGAACAGAGAATTAGAAGAATCTGGTCATCAAAATACTCTCTTGTTTTCTTTCCCGTTTGTTAAATGAAGTCCTATCTCATCAGGAACCTAAATAAGACAGTCTTTTAAAACACAATTTTCTTAGCACCCAGAAAATTGGCAGAAATGGCTCACATAACTGGAGTATATTGTTTGGACAACATGTATATAAGATTTATTGAAGAATTATTGAAGAATATGTATTAAGTAAATTGTAGTTTGAATCAGAGTAAAATTTTGGTAAGTAACCTCACTATCCCTTTAATTAAGAATCATATTTTTCTGCATTTGCTCTATTGTAAAGAATTATGTTGCCAGAGTCAAACTCAGTGGTTTAATAAAACCACTCCCTCATCGGAATGCTGAGATCAAGTTTATTAATCCGTACCAGCAGAGTTTATCTAAGGAATGGAAAAGAACTATTGTAATGATTATCTACCATGTGGTTTTACAAAACAACTGAAGTTTAGCAACTTGCAATTTCATTGTCCTGTGGTTTCAAGGATCTAAGGAACAAAATGGCTTAAAGATTAATTCGACCTAAATCATAACAATTGCCAAGATCTGGAAAATTTGGATTATAAGGACTACCAATACACATGTGATCAGAACAATAGCTATGGAAAAAAACTATTAGATCATTGCATCTACTGATCCCTCTGCGGTCCTAGAGAAGCAATTAGAGCTTTGCTTGCTCTGGTTCTGCTTCTCTGTGTACAGACAGAAAGCTTTAACTCCTTGTGGTGTAGCAAGGTCAGTGCTGGTGAGAGATGATGCCCATCTAACTCGCCCACATCATCCAAACAGTAGAATCTGCTCTGGATGAATTCTGGACTGAATCTGTTATGCACTAGGAAGTCGAGCTAGGCAGGACATATGGTAACTGTTTACTTTGTACATCTTATCCCTTGTGGAATGTAGCCACAAGAGCAATACCTCACCCAGCCCTGAGAAGATGAAAACACTCCACACCAGAGATGATTTACTTCATCCAACCCACAGAAGGGCCCAGCCGATTTCTGTGCAGACAGCTCTCCAATCGCATCAGGACTCGGTTTGTATGTTCTTGCAACAGATGACTCGAATTATTTGTATACATAGTGACACTGCAGTGGATGTAACACTCTAAACAGAAATACAGTTTTGTTTTGTTTTTTTTCGTTAACTCTTTACTAGAGATTTGAGGAGGCCCCTACAGTGAAGAGGATTCTAATGTCAAAAAGAGGTTGTACAAGTCAGAAAATGAGTTTGTAGTAACTGAAAGGACTTGTCCTCAGAAAATTAACTAATAAAAGATGAATTGAAAAGGTAACTTTTCTGTGTCTCCAGACAGTTTCAACAAATCTGAAAACAGATTTCTGACTTTGGGTCCCAAATTTCCTGGGTATAAGGTCATTCTGCAATCCATTTCAAATCTGGTAGAAGATGTCTATAGAGGAGAGGTTTAAAATTTATTTCAAACTCATAAACAACTTATTCTTTAACATTTTTAAAAATTAATATTCAAAATTTTTATAGCCTAACATAACTATAAAATCCTTGAGCGTCAGGCTCATGCCACTTTTAATTCTATGGGGACACAATTTTGGAGCAGAATCTATAGCTATTGCAGTAGCCAGCCTCTGAAATGGCCCCTGAAGATCCCTGCCTCCCATTATTCACACACTGAACAGTCCTTTCCCTCATTTGTGTGAGCAATAGAGTACTGATGCGACAGGATGTCATTCCTGGATTTAGATTATAGAAGACTGTAGTTGCCATTAAAATAGGTGTTTCTCTCTCTCTCTGTCTCTCTCTTTCTCTCTCTCCCTCTCTCTCTCTCTCTGTCTCTCTCTCTTTCTCTCAGCAATGTACCATGTTTAAACAGCCTTCCTCATAGAGAGATTCACACGGATAGAACCTGCCAGCCTACCAACAACCAGTGCAGAACTGAGGGTCAGAAACAACCATGAGATTGAGCTTGGAAGCAGACTCCTAGCTCTAGCTGAGACTTGACAGCATAACCCAATCAACAGTTTGATAGTACCCTCTTTAGAGACTCTGAACTGGAGCTACCTAGTTAAGTCGCTTCAGATTGCAAAATAAATTGCTATGTTTTTAGCATGACTTTGTTACTTAGCAACAGACATAAATAGTTGATAAAGAGTCCAATGGGATTGCCATTTTTTTCTGTGTCATTGGTCTAAGTACTTTTGTCCAGTTAATCCTGGACCAAAACCATCTTTCTTGCCTCCTGGGGAAGACAGCACAGACTTTTCTAGTTTGGTCACTCCTAATGTCAGTGGAAATTGAACCGTGCTTATTGAATTTGCTTTAGGTTGACACTCTAGCCAGAGCTACCTAATATGCCCCCACTGCATGTCCATGTATTCACTCATTCAATAAATGCTTAATAAGTACCACTCCAAGTACTGGGGCTACAGCAGTGAACAAGAGTAATAGAGCCCCTGGCCTCATGGCTATGCATAGTGTCCTAATAAGCTATTTCCTGAAGCCGCAGCACTGTCCTTTTGACCTCTTCTATCAGCTACCTGGACTTTGAATCTCCATCTAAGCTCTTGCTTATGGGGACCCAGCACTAACTACCCTTTTCATAGAAATCTGAGAGACATTCTTACCATTTACAACAGCGCTTATCTATCTCTGGTAGTGGTTTGCCCCACAATCAAGACAACTGCATTAACTCCATGCTCTTGGTTTAAAAGCATGAGCACAGTCAACGGAGGGAGGAATTTGTCACATCTTACTCTATTTTGCTATTGCTATAATGGAATGCCCAAGCCTGGGTAATTTACTTAAAAAAAAAAAAAGAGGTTTATTTAGGCTCATAGTTCTGGAGGCTGGAAAGCCCTTGCTCAGGTAACTGTAGCTGGTGAGGGCAATGTGCTTCTTCAACTGTGTAGGAAAGTGGAAGGGCAAGTAAGCACATGCAAGAAAGCAAGCATGAGGGCTGGACTTGCTTTATGATAATCCATTGTCATGACAACTACTCCAGTCCTATACACACACAGAGAAAGGCATTAATCATTCATGGGGGCTCCACCCCTTTGATTCAAACACTTCCTACTAGGCCCCACCTCCCAACATTTGGTCATTGAGGAATGAAGTTTCCAACACATGAATTTTGGAAACATACTAAACTGTAGCACCTTATATACCTTGCTTCCATACCTCCAATGAAATCTTTCACGGTGTTTAACAGTGTTCCTCATACCATAAAGTTTTAATATATCACATTTTATCAATTGAACAATATTCCAGATTGATATTTCCTGCTCAACATCCAACTGGATCATGAAAATCAGTAAGATCCAAATAATTAAGTAAACATTGTCTAAAATACATGTATGATTACATTTCTACGCCTCAAATGTTTTCCCCACCCATCTTGGCTTATCTTAATTCTATCACAAACTTAAAATTACAGGGAAATCCATGTTTTTGAGATCACTGCAGCCAGAAAATGAATGTTAACAAAACAAGGATCACAACAGAGTATTTCCTGACTCTGCCCCAGTTAGCCTCAGTCTCTCCCAAGAAATATGAAGCTTCTCAAGAACTGCCCCCTCTATTCCACAAACTGATCTTAGTGACCACTGACTAGTGCTCCTCTTCTCCTATCCTAGTTATGTGTTGATATTTCTCCCAGGGTGGACACCAAAGGCAGCAGCCACCATCAATGCCTACTAAAGACGCAGTGACTCTTGCTGAGAGCACAGCACCCTGAGCCAAGGCCAGCATCCACTGAAGCTGCTGTTCTCCATTCCTGGCCAGGTTTACTGAAATAGTTACATATTTGTACCAATGATTAGTCTGGGTATTATGGATTAATTTGACAGGGCAGCCACCATTTCTCTAGTATTGGTTCAACCTTTTCTTTCCAGGAATGAAATTTTGTTCCAAAAACTCATGAATATAACATATACCTTATTTCCTCTGCAAATTTTTCAGACTTGTTTACATGGCCCTGATTGTTTAGGTGAGCTTGGTTCAGGCTTATCCTAAAACTCTTTATTTAAGGATATTCCAGGAAAATGAGTTTGTGAGCCAGATTAACCAGTGTACTTCCAGAATAATAGCTATGTATTAAAAGTCAACTGAAAGGCTGGAAAACCTAAAAAAAAAAAAAGGTGCACAGACCAAAATTGTTTTTATTGGTGCATAATCATTATAAAAAACAGTAGAAGTCCTTGTTACATAATCATACATGCATACAATATAACAATATAATTTCTACAGTCCAAAAATTTAATTCATTCATCCATTCTATCTGAATTCCTGTCTTCAACATTTTCACTTCGGTTTTTAAATTTTCAATCAGAGCCACATAGGTCTATTACCTTATTCATTCAAATATTACATTTTAGAAAGCCTTTGAATTACAATACAATGGTACGTTCGAGCCCATCAGGAGGAAGAAAGATGAAAGTTTTGGTTCAGAGGAACTAAAAGTTTTTGTTGCTAGGAATGAAACCAGTTAGTTAATGTTACATTCATCTTTGAATTTAAAACAACAAAGATGTTCCTTTTTTAGTGGCTCAGAGAATAAAGGGAGCTTCATAGATTACAGTGTATAACAAAATTTGGTTTTTAAAAAGATAAATTTTTATTTAAATATACTGAAAGAGCCGGGCTCCGTGGCGCACGCCTGTAATCCAAGCGACGTGGGAGGCTGAGTAAGGAGTATCGCGAGTTCAAAGCCAGCCTCATCAACTTAGCGAGGCCCTAAGCAACTCAGTGAGACCCTGTCTCTAAATAAAATACAAAATAGGGCTGGGGATGTGGCTCAGTGGCTGAGTGTCCCTGAGTTCAATCCCTGGTTCAAAAAAAATAAAGATAAAAAAATATATACTGAAGGATTAGATAAATTCATTAAAATAATTAGCCAAAACATATAACTCAAAGCTATGAAAAAGAAAACTGGGAATAGATTCAAAATGGAGGTGAACATGGTATTTCAATCTGACTTAAAAAATAAATAAATAAACATAAAAATTGGAGATGTGTCCTGGTCCTAAAATATGTCACAAGTGCAGTAGAAGACCAATTTGCATTTTATTTCCCAGTAGTTCTTAAAAGGGTCATCTATAATGTGTATGTCATATTAATCTGAAATTTGTCTTTTTCAAAACTATCCTTACAGGTTCGGAACACTGCCTGATTGGCAAACACATATATTCATTTTAGAAAATGAAATAATAAATATAGCTGGAAGCATAGAAAAATAGAAATTAAAAAATCTTGAAAAATGAATGACAGAAATTTGCAAAGCTTTTAACATTGATTATTTTACGAGAAAGGAAAGGATAATTTTATTTTCTTCTTTATACCTTTCATCATTATACAGCGTTTAATAGCAAATAGATTTTGCATTGGAAGGACTTTTTAAAAGAAGGAGACAGAAGAAGGTACCTGCCCCGGCCCTGTGTGCTCCTATTGTTTTCCTTTGGTAAGACACTGCACTAAAATAACCTCAATCTGTTTACTTAAGCACCACTTATTCAGGTGATGGTGCTATAGATCCCTGTATCTAGATGGCACATACCTAAGGGCCAGGGATAATCATATAGACTGTTCTCTTGATCTTGTGCACTAAGTGCCACAACCAACCAACAGCTGGAGTCCTTTATCATTAGTGGAAAGTGACAGTCACCTTTAGAATGTAGTGAGCAAAGTGTCACTTTAAGCCTGATTCCTTAAACAGAGAAGTTCAGAGTGCCAGAAAGACCATGGTGAGTGAAAAGTGATATACAAAGGCAGTAAATATTTCCTCCAGAACGTAAGTTTGGGGTAGGCTATTCTGTGACTAAAGATCTATATATTGTTTTTCAGAACACTTTAATTTTTATATTGTACCTATGAACAATGAGTTCAGAATACAGCCTCATGGTTCACTAGTCTGATTTCTCTGGCTCCAAACAGAAAGGAAAAAATAGACCCATTGAATGCCTCTGCAAAGAGAAAGAAAAAAAATCTGTAAGTGCAGGCATGTTCTACATAAATTTAAATAACAGGATATAAGAGCAGAGAAGGTATAGGATTATTTCAACACTGTTCAGACATTAAGGAAAGCCAATTTGCAATTAGGTGATTAATACAAGAGCCAGTGGTAACAAGCAATGTGTTCTTATTCCAAACATCTTTGCTACAAATTACTGTTAAAAGCTTCTCCTTTTTCTCTGTGTCTTTGATTGCATGGTGATGATTTAAGGTAATTGCACAGTAACTGCAGAATGCTGCATGTTATTTCATGCAAGCCATTTAGTAGCTGTGCCAGGTAACCGCACAGGAAACCCTTTTAATTATAATATAGAAGAGCTTGCATTACCAGCTGCTTTCTCTCTGGTTAACCTTGACCTATTATTGGTTCATTTCTGAAACTCCCATTTATCCCAGGTTTGCTTCTCCCACAGTACTGCCTCTTACCAAATGCAGCAAGGGACGCTCTTGTCAGTCTCTCCATGTGAGGTATAAAGGGCTTGGCTGCAATTGCTGCTTGGATCTATGTGGTTCTGGTTAGCAACATTGTAAGATTCTGCTCATCCTGGATTCTATGAAGAAAGTGAAAAATATAATTGTTGATGACTCAGCCCATAGTGAGGAATAAATTGAGCTTCCTTAGCAAATTTATGCAAATATATGTATGCATACGTTTATTTACTGTTAGAGATAAACAATTATTCCTTTTCAGCATTTTTTCAAATTTCCTCATTAGAAAATGGTGACTCATTTGGCCATTTAAATTAAGAATTATATAGCCACTGTGGTCCTTCTTGTGTCCTCTTACTTCTCATTCTGGTTTATATGTCATCTGCTGATATTCCTTTGTTTTTATATAGTTCCACTTCCTACCTTAGTATGTGTCAGAGCTATTATTTCCTTTAACATGGTTGACAGGCTAATTTGCAATGCATATTCTGTATCTTTGATGGTAATTGCTCAAAATCCAATTTCCAAACACAAATTGTATTTACAGCTCTACATATTCTTACATTCATCGTGAAATCTATACTAAAGCATACAGAAGGATATGCTTCTGTCCCAAGTCCTCTGAAAAATGCTTGTTTCTGTAATGACTCCCTCCTCTCTCTGGCGCCCTAGCTTTTGATACTGTGAGAATGCCTGGACTTCTAGGCTGAATGCTACTGTGAAGGAGAAACCAGATCCTGTTGTGCAGAAATTGGATCACCTTGTCCAGTATTTTCCTTGCTACAGCTACCAGAGGCCTGATTCTTAACTCTCTAATGACCACAATTCTGTAGACTACCGCAGTTAGGTCCAAAAGAAATCATGATCTTTTGTGTTCTTGACCCTCGACCAAGGAAGTTTGGTAGCATGGTCAGTGACAGAAAGTGTAAATGGAATCTGTGGATCAATATTAGGAAAATTTCATCTTATCTAAAATTGCATTCTGAAAGTTTATCAAGTTAAAATATTTCATCTGGAGAGAAATATCAATGTAGCTTTTCTGTACTCCCAAAAGGGTCAATCCTCCCCCTCAACCCAGAGTCTGAACCCTGAGTCTCATGCATGCCAAGTACACACTCTACCACTGAGCCACATCCCAGTCCTTCGTAGGCTTCTTTTTTTTTTTTTAAGTTTTTGCAGTTTATTAATCCTCCTAAAAAATTCATGCAATCACCTCAGGTAAAGTCACTGCAGAATCTTTGCTCCTTTAACTTTTTGCCAGCACCAACATTCGCCTTTGCAGTCCCCCTGACTTTCTTCATTCTGTTCTTTTGTTCCTTTCACTGTTTTCTTGAGGTCTTTTTCTTTTCATATAGGCCATATCTTTGGGTTCATTCTTCTTTACATAATCCAAGGAATCATAAATCATGCCAAAGCCGGTTGTCTTGCCACCTCCAAAATGGGTTCTGAATTCAAACACAAAGATAACATCTGGTGTGGTCTTGTACATTTTGGTTACTTTTTCTCGAATTTATGTCTCAGATACTGTTGGTTTCCCAGGGTAAAGAACAGCAATAACCATTTGTTTCCTCTGAAGTAGTTGGTTAGTCATGAACTTCCGTGTCCAGATAATTATTGTGTCATTCATGATGGTGGCCAATCCCCAGAATAAAGCTCCACAGGCTTTTGATGGCATCAAAATACCTGAAACATGAATGTAAATGGGATTAACTTTAAAATATTCATCATATGGAAGAACGAAAGATGCAAAATGCCAAAACCAAAAATTTTTTAAAGTCCATCATGCAACTGACCTTGGATGTGGGCATAATGACAAGTATCTGCTACCAAAAGGAGTAAAGTATTTGTAAATATCTGCTCACTTGCTCAAGTTTGATACTTACTCTTACCACAAACCAGGACAATGCTATGATTTCTGAACACTTGAATGATTACAAGCTGTTCATTAGAATGTGAATTTGTGTCATAATGGGAGAAATAGAAATCTCTCACATTTATCCTTTTTTGTTAAATCTAGTTTGCTTCATAAATTAAAGCTTTTGAATTACAGAGACATAGTTGGTAGAAAGATTGGGAGTCACCACTCCAGCCAGGCCACAAAACAACCCTTAACCTCCACAAACTTCACTCCATTCCAACTGAAAATGTCCTCATTTATTCCTTCCTTTCCTTTAACTTGGGCTGTTATAAAAGACTTCTGACAGTGCTTCTATCCTTTTCCCTCTCTTTCCCTATATATATTGGTACTCGGTGGATTTACTGATTAATTCTGCTCCAAAATTTTTGGTACCTTTCTATTGACATCCTGTGGCATTTAAGCCCCCTGAAAATAACTGCAGCCTGCATCCTGAGCCTTAACTCCCATGACTGCTGAACAAAATGCTCATGTCCAGTGAAAACATACTACCTCCTACTAGTAATCATGGCAGTTAGACATAAGTTTCTGGATTCCATGGGTTTAAATCTTGACTTTGACACTTAGTTCTGTAACTTTAATCAGGTTCTTTGAAACTTAATCTCCTCTTGGCAAGATTGAGATTAATTCAGAACACTTATTTGTTGTTTAAAGTGCCCTTCAGTTTCTTGCCTCTCAAACTTGCTCCTTCTCTTTCCCTGAGCTGAACACTCCTTTTCAATCTCTCTAGAGCAGTTGTTCTCCAAATGTTGTCTCTGAAAAAGCAGTACCAGAATCACCTGGGAATTTGTTAAAAATACAGACTTTGGGGCCTCATCCCAGACCTACTGAATCAGAAATATTGAGTATGGGGATGAGCAATCTTGTTTTAAGTCCTCCAGGGTCTGGGGGCAGTGGCACATGCCTATAATCCCAGTGGCTCAGGAAGCTGAGGCAGGAGGATTGCAAGTTCAAAGCCAGTCTCAGCAATTAAGCGAGGCCCTAAGTAACTTAGTGAGACTCTGTCTCTTAAAATAAAATACAAAAAGGACTGGGGATGTGATTCAGTGGTTAAGCACCGCTGGGCATAATACCTGATACAAAAAACAAACAAACAAAAACAACCACAAAAAACTTCCAAGTAATTTTGATGCACATTAAACTTTGAGAATCAGCATCCATCTCAAATGCCATGACTTAGAATTATTCCTTATCCTTCCCACGGCACCTGATCTCTTTCTGCACTGAAACCTTCCCTACATTGTGCAACATCCTTAACATTTGTCTTCTGTGCTTTGCCTTAACCGTATGTGTATATTCACCCCATTTCCCCTCTTGCCCTTGCTGAATTGTTACTGCAAGAAGGAACTTTGCTTACTAATTTTCAAGTAGGAAGCTGGGCTTAACTAAATTCTTTCAAATATTTGTTTGACCACATTTGAATAAAAGAATCTAAAGAACAAGAAAATAAAAATTCTCTTTTTAATACTGATTTAAAACTTCCATTCTAGAAAATTTAGTAGTGATATGGATTGACTGCTTAGGATTCTTAATTGGAAGCAGAGTTTCAAGAAAAGTAAAGAGCCATCCTTACAATCAGCTTTTCATTCTTCAATCCTATAACTATAAGCAATTTTTAAAACATAATTTTCTGAATGTACAGTGACAGGTGGGGAATGTATTATCAAGAGTTGAGGCAAAATAAATTGTAAGGTCAATGGTTCTAGAAAAGGATTTTCTATTTTATGTGTCTGCAAAAGGTATATACGATGTTATTTATGTTTTCCATTTTGGCTCAATAAAGTTTGAACTTGGAAATGAATTGAAGTTTGGCCATTAAGTTGTGAATACAGTAAAAAAAAAAAAAAAAAAACCCACATTGCCTGTCGTAATGGCCTATTGAAACACGCCTGTAATCCCAGCAATTTAGGAGTCTGAGGTAGGAGGATCACAAGCCCAAGCCAGCTTCAGCAACTTAGTGAGGCCTTAAACAACTTAGTGAGCTCTGTCTCAAAATAAAAAAAAAAATTTAAAAGGACTGGGGATGTGGTTCAGTGGTTAAGTATCCATGAGTTCAATCCCCACTACCAAAAATAAATAAATAAATACATACATACATACATACATACATAAGTGCTGGAGATGTAACTCAGTGGTAAAAACTCCTGGGCTCAATCCCCAATATCAGTGTGTGGCGCACACATGCACACACACACAGTCTCCATTCTTTCTGAGTTCATGGAGTTTACAAAATCAAAGAAAAGAATACTATTTTTAAAAATGTCATTCACTCACAAAAAAATACATGTTGCTTATTAGTACCAATAACCAATTTTTTTAAAAAAGAAAAAGACAAGAGCACTATTTTCCTACCTAGACTTTTTAAAATCATGTGTGCACAATGCATATATATTTATGAGATGATCAAGAACAAAAACAGTTTTTGGTTAATTGGATCCAGTGGTTGAGCACAAGCCTTTCTTTGAAGCAGTGCATTATTTAATGTAACTTTCCAGAGACAGAAGGAATTGGTTGTCACTGGATTTCTTTTGATCTAGTGGTTTGGCTGTACTATTTACTTTACTTGGAGGCAACCTTAATTTCTCCACAACTTTAATAAATTGATATGTAGCCTGAACTCATAGATAATCAAATGCTACGCTATCACACTGTTCTAACCATATCTATAGAAGATTGTTGATTTTTTTTCCCTTTGGCAGAGATTTATGTGCTGAGCCATGGGTTTATGAAACCAAATGCAGTGAAAGGTGATTTAAAGACTCAAATTTTAAAAATGTTTTGAAAATCCTAGCATCTACCTATTTTCTTTACTGAGAAAACCCAATAGTAATGCTAATGGCATAAAAGGCTAAAGAGACATTTGCCCATCAGAATCCAAGGACTGCAACTTCTAAAAGATGTATTTTCTTTTTCTTCAAAGCCCCTGGTTTTCAAGATTACTTCTGGAAGGATCTGGAAAAAATTCTAAGAGACACCTAAAATGCTTTGGGAAAATTCTACTTGCTATGGCTGGTTATGGAACAAGATGACACCAAACATTTCAGTGACACCCTGCACATGAATCACAGGATGAATCATCAGCACACAAAATTCTGTTCACCTGCCAGTAAAGCCAAACAAATTATTCTAGACCCTATACCTTCATGATTGGTAAACTTGGTTTAAAAGAAGATGGTCATGAAATAAAAAGGACAGTTTTTCTATTGGAAAAGGGCTCTAGAGAAATGTAAGCATGATTGCAGAGATCTAAGTACAAGAGCAAGCAGAAAATGAGTATTTCTGCTTATATTCCTGATATATTCTAAAAAGAAATACAAAAGCAAGCAGGTATGAACCTTGAAAAAGGTATGGTAAATTAAGTAAGAGAGGCCTGACACAAAAGGATGGTTTTGTAGGACTTCATTTGTATCAATAGAAATATGTATAGAAAGTTATTCTTAATGGACATCAAGTTTCTGTTTGGGATGATGAAATAATTCTGGAAATGGAGAATACAACATTATAAATGCACTTACTGCTATCTAATCATACACTTTCAAAAGATTAAAAGCATAAGCTTATGTTATGTACATGTTGCTAGAATGAAAAAAAACATATAATGAAAACAAAACCCGTAAATACAGAGACCCTGTAACAGAAAGTGACTGATGCCAATATGTCACAAATCTGCAAAAAAGAAAAAAAAAAAAAAGAATTTTCAGAAGAATGCTATAACAAAAAGAATAATAAACTGGATTCTCATCTGTAAGAATTGTACTATATAATTCAGAGACTTAAAAAGGAAAAAAAATAAAGATCAAAAAACAATAGGGGCTGGGGCTGTAGCTCTGTGGTAGAGTGCTTGCCTCACATGTGTAAGGCACTGGGTTCGATCCTCAGCACCACATAAAAATAAACACATAAAAATATATTGTGTCCATTTACAACTATGAAAATTAAAAAAAAAAAAAAACAATAGAACAAAAAGTCTATTCTATACCTAGCACCAAGTAATGATAATTTTGAGAGGGGAAATACCCATAAATAGAATTGATTACAATAATATCCTGTATATTTACAATGCTTCATTTAAAGTTAAAGTGTTCTGTTGACCATCATCCTTACTTAAGAAAGAAGAAAATCAAGGCAAAGTGCAGCGCAACTGATAAACAATGGGAAAGGAAGACTAAGTTTTGACTACAAAATTCAGAGATATTGGATTGGAGCAAAAGGGCAAAGTTGCATTTACATCATAATAAAGACAAGAAGAAGAGATCTGTCCCTATAAGGTAACCCCAACCCTTAAAACCCTGAGATTCTATAATTCTCAAATCTTCAGAAATTTCTTTTCTTTTTTTTTTTGGTACTGGAGATTGTGAACACAGGGCACTTAGCCATTGAGCCACATTCCTAGCCCTTTTTATATTTTATTTAGGGATAGGGTCTGGCTGAGTTGCTTAGGGCCTCCTGAAGTTGCTGAGGCTGGCTTTGAACTCACAATCCTTAATGACTCAGCCTCCCCAGCCACTGAGATTACAGGCATGCCAACATGTCCAGCCTTCGGAAGCATTTTAAATACTCAGCATCTAGCACTAAGTGACCTATGAGTGTACTCTAGGAATGTAGTAGAGGATACAATTTTGTTAGGAAGCGACGATTATTATTATTAAAAAAAAAAAAAAAGCCTCTATGGTATATTTTAAAGCAGCATTTCTTCAAAGGTGGTCCTAGACCAGCAGCAATAGCAGCTCCAGTGTACAAGTTAGAAATGCACAAGACTAGGCATCACCCGGGCTCCACCCCTGATCTACTCAATCAGAAACTCTGGAAAGCGGGCTGGCAATCCCACATTTAGTAACTATTCAGGTGATCTGATGCTAACTAAAATTTGAGAGACATCAGTTAAGAAAGAATTAGCAGGGAGGTAGTTAGCTAGGTCTGCAAGGTGTTAACCAGAACCCACTGGCCCTAGGGAGAGCTGCAGGCTGGTTGGTTTCTTGCCAGAGGTAGCACTCTTGAAGGTAAGAACAGCCCTGAAGCCCAGAGGGGAGAATACTCTTCTTCTTTTCCAGGAGATTTTCTTTCTTTTTAAAATATTTTATTTATAAATGGGCACAATATCTTTATTTTATTTATTTTTATGTGGTGCTGCGGATCAAACCCAGTGTCTCACATGTGCTGGGCAAGTACTTAAACACTGAACTACAACCCCAGCCCAGGAGGGTTTCTTATTGGACTTAGGGGAACTACTGTCTGTTGCTAATAAACTAGCACTTTAAAGAAACCCAAGAAAGAACTCTGCTCAGGAAGCAGCATGGAGACTTCCTGCTTTGAGTGTCTACTTCCCGTTTCCTTCCTCTGTACTTCTTGGAAACATAGCTGCAATTTATGATGTTGATTCTTCAAATTTTTCAAAATGTATATTCATATGTTCCCACTGCCAAACTGTAATATTCAAGCCTACCTGACAGGACTGTGCGAGTGTTTCTATAACAAAATAGCTCAGAGGGAGATTACATGTGTTTTCTTTCTTTTCTTCTTTTTAAAATCTTTTTTCTTTCTGTCAGGATATGTCTGGGCACAATATAAACTGATAGTAAAACCTCTTTGTCCATACTTATACTAGAGTTATGAAACTTCCTTCACCTCGATATGCTATCAAATATTACTTTTTTATCCATGTACATATATTTCTTTTGTAACATCATCAAATTTAGTGAATACTGACATTTTTCCTTTGTTTCCAAAGCCTTATCACTTTTCTCTAATTATTGCCCTTAGACCCCTCCCCATTATGACCTGCCCATTTCCAATCCAGCATACTGCCACCACTCAGAAGACCCAAGGTCCAGCATCTTTGTTTATTCAGGCTTACTTCCCAATCCATCTTGTGTTCCATATTACTCCCCAATTTCCTGAACTGTGATTTTGTTACTTCTCTGAAGATTCACATCATCTTCCAATCTGACATTGTTTTACCTCTTTGGCACTAACCTCTGTTATAATTTGCACTGGTTCCTTTAATTACATCAACTTCTGGAGGTTCTAGGTAACAACCATGCAAGACCCATTAGATGAAGGCAGTATTTCTATAACTCTGCCCAAAGAGAGCTAGACAATAAAACCATATTTTCAATTACAATACTTGGTTAAATATGCCAGATGTGGTACTGCATGCCTGTAATTCAGCAACTTGGGAGGCTGAATCAGGAGGAACAGATGATTGAGACCAACCTCAGTAACTAAGCCAGATCCTGTCTTAAAATTTTAAAAGGTCTGGTTTTGTGATACCTCCTGCTTCATTCTTTCTGCTTAGGAATGTTTTGGCTATTTGAGGTCTCTTATTCTTCCAGATGAAGTTCATGATTGCTTTCTCTATTTCCATGAGGAATGTCATTGGAATTGCATTGAATCTGTATAGTGCCTTTGGTAGAATGGCCATTTTGACAATATTAATTCTGCCTATCCAACAACATGGGAGATCTTTCCATCTTCTAAGGTTTTCTTCAATTTCTTTCTTTAGTATTCTATAGTTTTCATTGTAGAGGTCTTTCACCTGTTTTGTTAGATTGATTCCCAAGTTTTTTTTTTTTCAAGGTTAATATGAATGGAGTGGTTTTCCTAATTTCTCTTTCAGAGGATTCATCACTTATGAATAGAAATGCATTAGATTTATGCATATTGATTTTATATCCTACTACTTTGCTGAATTCATTTATTAGTTCTAGAAGTTTTCTAGTGGAGTTTTTTGGATCCTCTAAATATAGAATCACGTCATCAGCAAATAGAAGAATGGAGGAACTTTATATAGAGTTACGTAGGGGAAGATTACATAGAAGGAAATGAAAGGGGGAGGAGGAGGGGGTATGAAAAATGGTGGAACAAGACAGACATCATTACCCTATGAACATGTATGATTACACGAATGGCATGAATCTTCATCATGCACAACCATAGAAATGAAAAGTTGTACCCCATTTGTGTACAATGAATCAAAATGCAGTCTGTAAAAATTTTTTAAAAAATTTTAAAAGGTGTGTGTGTGTAGGTGGGGGGAGCTGGAGATGTGGTAAAGCAACCCTTGGTTCAATTCCCAGTACCAAAAAAAAAAAAAAAAAAAAAAAAAATGACAAAATAGTTAAAATAGTGGTTTTTCTATATAGTTTAGGTAGTGCTTCCTCTCAAAGTAAAAACACACATTTTCATTCCAAGCTGCTAATGTCTAAACTCTGAATGTAAGTTACCAGTCACCTATCCAAGAACCAGTGATTATGGAATTTATTCCTAATGGGGAGCAACATTTTAATTAGAACTTTTTTAAGGCTTGAAGAATTGTTAAACCATTGAAATTTAGAGAGGAGAAAAATGTAATTTGTAAAACTTTGAAATAAACTTTATTTTTAATAAATCAAAACAATATGCATTGACTCTTAAGAGTTTCAAGGAAATAAGATAGCCTGAATAAAGAGGATTAGCTAGTGAGCCAATGGAAAATTTAATACACTTAGTCTCTCCTTCCTATTTTATTTTCTTTTAACCTTCTTGGAATCTATGTTTGTGGAAGAACTAGAGGTTTTATTTGCAACAGGATTATTTTTCTGTCCCCATTAGTGAGTGTAGGAGCAAACACTTTAGCTCCATTTATCACTAAAAAAGTTATCAAAGCTTGTGAGTAGTTCTGTTCAAGTCAATAGTAAAAATAAAACAGCAAAAACAAAAAACAATAGCCAGGCAGTGGCTCATAGCCCGAGGCAGGAAGGAGTATTGCCAGTTCAAAGCCAGCCTCAGCAGCTTTGTGAAGCCCTAGGCAACTCAGTGAGACCCTGTATCTAAATATAATATTAAAAAGGGCTGAGGATGTGGTCTTTGGTGTAAAATGAACAAACTAACTAACAAACATAATGCTTGGGTAATGTTAGGCTAAATACAGTAACCGAAAAAACTAAATCATCATTACACAACACAATCAAATTATATTCATGCTCACACCAAGAATAATACAATCCAGAAACTCTGAATCTCCTTTGATAGTGACTCAGGGATTCACGCTCCTTACACATTGTAACTACACTATTACTAAGGTTGCTGCTAAAGGAGTTGAGAGAAAGAGAGGCAGACACTCAGGCTTTTAACTGTCATACCCAGAAATGCCACTTTCTCCTCACATTTCATTGGCCAGAGTAAGTCATGTGACTAACCTAACTGCAAGGTAGGCTGTGACACGTGGGAGAGCACAAGAAAATCTGATGAATCCTAAGAGCCTTTCCCACAAGTAGTAATGATTTCTTGATCAATGTTCTCTATATCCCAAGCACTGCACTAACATGTTTCAAATTCTTAAAACAACCTTTCAAGATATGTGTTATTTATCTCATTTTATAAACTAGTATGAAGCCAGGTGCAAAGGTGCATGCCTGAAACTCCAGCTACTTGGCAGGCTGAGTAGGAGGATCTCAAGCTCCAGGTCAGCCTCAGCAATGTAGCAAGGCCCTGAACAATTTAGTGAGACCCTGTCCCAAGATTAAAAAAAAAAAAAACTAAAACTAAAACTAAAGGACTGGGGATGCAGCTTAGTGGTTGATTGCTTCTGGGTTCCATCCCTGGTGCAAAAAGAAAAAAAAAAGTACATATATATATATATATATTCGTGTTAATTTACATGTTAATTATCTCTGATTTCTCACAAAAATCCTTAAAGGTATATATGATGATTGAAGCTCATACACATAATTTTTCAATATGGGGAAATCCAAGACAGTGGACTACAGAGAGTCTGCATTCCTTGTCAGTCCATAACTCGGGATTCAAGCAGAGGAAATTGCTTCTTTGTGGGGCAGTCATGGCTGCCCACTGATCCCTTTCTGTTTACCCCATTCGTCCACCAAGATCACCCACTGTCTGCCAGTATATCGCCTACCTTTTGAGTGCAGATCACTCACTGACCACTGCCTATCATCCACCATTTGCCTATTTACCTGCCTCTTGCCTGCCTATCACCTGCCTTTCACCTACCCATCACCCCACCTCCTGAAGTCCACCTGCCCATCATCCGCCATTAGCCTGCAGATCACCCACAGACCACCAGCAGATCACCTGCTGCCTGCTGTTGTCATAGTACCCACAGGTGAGGTACTGGAAGCCTTCAGGGACACTAAAAGACTACAGGGTAGAATCCATCCTGCTTCAACTCCATACTGCTAGATGAGAAGACACACAAACAACATGGAAAAACAAGGGAACAAAGTGCCTCAAACAAACCAAGATGTTCCAACAATAAAGTCCATAGACAACACAGTAGAAGAAATGTCAGAGGAGTTTAGAAAATGCGTAGTTAGATTGATCTTCAAAATAAAGGATGGTATTGGGCAGAAAATATGGGAGTTGAAAAATCACTTCAATAAAGAGGCAGAGATTCTAAAAAGGAACAAACAGAAATCCTCAAAATGAAGGAAACAATGAAACATATTGGGCCTCCCCAGTTTTCTCAGCTGACCCAGGAGCTGAATTGGAAAACCCAGCTCTGCCTGCCCTGTGCCATCCGAGACTCCCCCTGGATTCTGAAAGAGCTTCCCAGGCTGGTGCGAAGCCCGTCCACCCAAACCCTGCACAGACTCGCTGGTACGAAAGGTGGAGTCCGACTCCGAGGCAAGGCTGTGCAGTCACAGCAAATGGGGCCAGGACTCCAATATGTGGCATGACTCGCCCACGCCAAGCCTCACCACAGCCACGTTCTGTGGGTGTGAATCACTCGCGTGGCTGCACTGGGGACCACGTTGTCGTCAGCTGTCAACATCAGCTGCTTCGTGATCTGAGGAGCAGAAGCTGCCCATCCTTGCCTGCCCTCTTAGAACCCCAGCGAAAACCCAGCACGTAATGACTACGCCTTCCGCTGAATGTTTACGATTCTTCTCAAGGTGGCGGGCCTGGATCCTTCCAACCTATAAATCAGTCCTCAAGACCCGCGCTCCCAGGTAGAATATCCATCCATCACACCCTAGGGAGGTGGACCCAGCCTAGTCTGCCAGCACTCAGCTGCCTCAGGGCAGGTCACCAAAGGCCACGCCCCACGCCTCCTCCCCTGGGTCGTTGGGGTCACACGCTGAGGTCGCAGTCTCTCCCACCTACGTAATACAGTTATTACAAAATCACATAAAATGACAAATCACAATGTTTGAAAGCTCTATTCAGTGTTGTACACAAAGAAAATAAAATCATCCAAGCTGAAAAAAAAAAAAAAAAATTCAATGGAAAGTATCACCAAGAGACTAGACCACTTGGAAGACAGAACATCAGAAAATGAAGACAAAATAAATACTCTTGAAAATAAAGTTTACTGCTACTGCACAGAGAAGATGGTAAGAAACCATGAACAGAACTTCCAAGAAATATGGGATAACATGAAAAGTACAAATTTAAGTTTTATCAGAATAGATGAAGGCATGGAGATACAAACCAAAGGAATGCACAATCTTTTCAATGGCATAATATCAGAAAACTTTCCAAATCTAAAGAATGAAATGGAAAATCAACTACAGGAGGCTTCCAGGACCCCAAATATACAAAATTACAGCAGACTCATACCAAAGCACATTATAATGAGAATGACTAACATATAGAATAAGGATAGAATTTTAAAGGCCATGAGAGAAAAAAATCAAATTACAGGGCTGGGGTTGTGGATCAGTGGTAAAACACTTGCCTGGCATGTGTGGGGCACTGGGTTCAATCCTCACTACCACATATAAAGAAATAAATAAAATAAAGGTATTGTGTCCATGTATAACTAAAAAATACAAAAAAAAATTATCAAATTACATATAGGGGGAAACCAATTTGGATATAAGCTGATTTCTCAACCCAGACCATAAATGCCAGGAGGTTCTAGAATAATATATATCAAGCTCTGAAAGAAAATGGATGCCAACTGAGAATTTTATATCTAGCAAAATTAAGCTTCAGATTTGAAGATGAAATAAAAACCTTCCAGGATAAAAAAAAAAAAAGTTAAAAGAATTCACAACTAGAAAGCCTGCACAAAAGTCATTCTCAGCAAAATATTCCATGAGGAGGAAAAGAAAAAGAAAACAATGAAAACCAGCAAAGGGAGGAACTACACTAAAGGAAAGGTCAATCAAAGGAGAAACTAAATCAAGTTACAAACCAAAAATAAACCAAAATGACTGGGAATACAAATCATATCTCAATAATAACTCTGAATGTTAATGGTCTAAACTCATCAATCAAAAGACATAGACTGGCAGATTGGATTAAAAAAAGACCCAACAATATTCTGTCTTCAAGAGCCTCATCTCCTAGGAAAAGGCATCCTCAGACTGAAGGTGAAAGGTTGGGAAAAAACATATCACTCACATGGACTGGGTAAACAAGCCGGGGTTTCCATCCTCATATCAAAGTGGACTTAAAACCAAAGTTTGAATAGGAAAAAAAAAAAAGGGATGAATGGATAAAAAAAAGGACATTTCATACTGCTTAACAGAATCATACACCAACAAGACAACAATCATAAACAAATATGCCCCAAACAATGAGGCATTGACATACATCAAACAAATTTCAAGAATCAAATACACAATAATATTGGGTGACTTTAACACACCTCTCTCAACACTGGATACATCTTCCAAACAAAAACTAAACAAAGAAACTATAGAATTAAATGATACAATCAATGATTTAGACTGAATGGACAAATATAGAGTATTTCATCCAGCATGCAGCAAATACACTTTCTTCTCAGCAGCACACAGATCCTTCTCTAAAATAGACCATATGTTATGCCACAAAGCAACTATCAGCAAATACAAAAAAAAAAAAAAGGAAATACTACCCTGCATTCTATCAGACCATAATGGATTGAAACTAGAAATCAATGATAAAATTAAAAATAGAAGCTACTCTAACACCTGGAGACTAAATGGCATGCTATTGAATGATGACTGGATAAAAGAAGAAATCAGGAGGAAATAAAAAAATACTTAGCAGTAAATGGGAACACTGATATGACATGTCAAAATCTCTGGGATGCTATGAAGGCAGTGCTAAGAGGAAAGTTCCTTGCAAAGAGCTCATACATTAAAAGAATAAAAAATCAAAAAATAAATGACTTGATATTACATCTGAAAGCCCTACAAAAATAAGAACAAATCAACACCAAAGCAGCAAAAGACAGGAAATAATTAAAATCAGAGCTGAAATCAACAAAATTGAAACAAAAAAAGCATTTCAAAAAATTGACAAAACAAAAAGTTGTTCTTTGAAAAAATAAATAAAATTGATGAACCCTTAGCCACACTAACAAAAAGAAAGATAGAAAAAACTCAAATTACTAAACTAAAAAGGAAATATCAGAACAGATACTACTGTAGTATCTATTTCAGTAGTATCTGAAATGCAGAAGATTATTAGAAACTATTTGAAAATTTATACTCAAAAGAGAAAAACTTGAAGATATTGACAAATTGCTAGAGACATATGATCTACACAAAATGATGCAGGAAGACATACACAAGTTAAATAGATCAAATTCAAATGATGAAATAGAAGATGCCATTAAAAGCCTAGCAACCAAGAAAAGCCCAGGACCAGACGGATTTTCAAGTGAGTTCTACAAGACCTTCAAAGAAGAATTAACATCAACACTCCTCAAATGATTCCATGATACAGAAAAGGAGGCAACACTTCCAAACTCATTCTATGAGGCTAGTATCACCTCAATACCAAAACTAGACAAAGACAAATCAAGGAAAGAGAAATTCAGACCAATATCCCTGATGAACATTGATGCAAAAATTCTCAATGAAATTCTGGCAATTTGCATACAAAAACATATTAAAAAGATAGTGCACCATGATCAAGTGGGGTTCATCCCTGGAATGCAAGGTTAGTTCAACATATGGAAATCAATAAATGTAATACATCACATCAATAGACTTAAAGAGAAGAATCATATGATTATTTCAATAGACTCAGAGAAAGCATTTGACAAAATACAGCACCTCTTCATGTCCAAAACACTAGAAAAACTAGGGACAGTAGGAACATACCTCAACATTGTAAAAGCTATCTATGCTAAGCCCATGGCCAAAATCATTCTAAATGGAGAAGAATTGAAAGCATTCCCCCTAAAACCTGGAAAACGACAGTGATGGATCTCTTTCACCACTTCTATTCAACATCATTCTTGAAACCCTACCCAGAGCAGTCTGACAGACAAAAGAAATTAAATGGATATGAATAGGAAAAAAAACTCAAACTATCCCTATTTGCCAACAACATGATTGTATATTTAGAAGATCCAAAAAATTCCACCAGAAAACTTCTAGAACTCATAAATGAATTCAGCGAAGTAGTAGGATATAAAATCAATACTCATAATTCAAATGCATTTCTACACATAAGTGATGAATCCACTGCAAGAGAAATTAGGAAAACTATCCCATTCACAATAACCTCAACAAAAATAAAATACTTGGGAATCAATCTAACAAAAAAGGTGAAAGACCTCTACAATGAAAACTACAGAACACTAAAGAAAGAAATTGAAGAAGAACTTAGAAGATGGAAAGATCTCCCATGCTCTTGAGTAGGCAGAATTAATATTGTCAAAATGGCCATACTACCAAAAGTGTCATACAAATTCAATGCAATTCCTATGAAAATCTCAATGACATTCTTCATACAAACAGAAAAATCAATCATGAAATTCATTTGGAAAAATAAGAGACCCAGAATAGCCAAGGCAATCCTTAGCAAGAAGAGTGAAGCAGGAGGCATCACACTACAAGACCTTAAACTATACTACAGAGCAATAATAACAAAAATGGCATGGTATTGACACCAAAAAAGACACATAGACCAAAGGTACAAAATAGAAGACACAGACACAAACCCACATAAATATGGTTATTTCATACTAGACAAAGGTGCCAAAAATATACATTGAAGAAAAGATAGCCTATTCAACAAATGGTGCTGGGAAAACTGGAAATCCTTATGTAACAAAATGAAATTAAGCCTCTATCTCTCACCCTGCACAAAAATCAACTCAAAACAGATCAAAGACTTAGGCAGTAAGGCAAAGATCCTGTGCCTAATAGAAGAAAAAGTAGCACCAAATCTTCATCATGTGGACTTAGGACCTGACTTCCGTAACAAAACTCCTAAAGTGCAAGAAGCAAAATTATGAATCAATAAATGGGATGTATTCAAACTAAAAAGTTTCTTCTCAGCAAAGGTAACAATCAATAAATTGAAGAGAGAGCCTACAGAACGGGAAAAAAATCTTCACCACAAGCACCTCAGAGCACTAATCTCCAGGATATATAAAGAACTCAAAAAAACACCACACAAATAGCCCAATCAATACATGGGCTAAGGAACTGAGCAAACACTTCACAGAAGAAGAAATACAATCAATCAACAAACATATGACAAAATGTTCATCATCTCTTGCAATTAGAGAAATGCAAATCAAAACTGCTCTAAGATTTCATCTCACTCCAGTCAGAATGGCAATCATCAAAAACACAGGAATAATAAGTGTTGGCAAGGATGTGGGGAAAAGGTACACTCATACGTTGCTGGTGGGACTGCAGATTCATGCAACCACTTTGGAAAGCAGTATGAAGATTCCTCAGAAAACTTGGAATAGAACCACCATTTGACCCAGCTCTCCCACTCCTCAATTTATACCTAAAGGACTTAAAATCAGCACACTACAGTGACACAGCCACATCAATGTTTATAGCAGCTCAATTCACAATAGCAAAACTACAGAACCAACCTAGATGCCCTTCAGATGAATGGATAAAGAAAATGTGGTGCATATACACAATGGAATAATACTCAGCCTTAAAGAATGAAATGATGGCATTTGTAGGTAAACGAATGGAAATGGAGAACATCATGTTAAATGAAATAAGCCAATCCCAAAAAACCAAAGGTCGAATGTTTTCTCTGATAAGCAGATGCTGATCCATAGTTGGGGGTGGGTAGGGAAGAATGAAGGAACTTTGGATTATACAGAGGGAAGTGAAGGGAGGGTTGGGGTGGGTGGGGACAGGAAGGACAGTAGATTGAGACAAACATTACCCTAGATACACATTTGAAAAAAATTTTAAATATTTATCACTGTCAGAAAATAAGATAATGAAAATAAATAAATAAATAATTTTTAAAAAAATTTAAAGAAAAAATGCCATTAGTGGGATTTGAACTCTAAGAAGGGCCCATCTTCTTCCTAGTCCTATGCTGTGTACCAAATACAATGCTAGACTTGGAAATACCATAAGTAAAAGGAATGGAGATGGGGAAAGAGAGAGGTCTACTTCTACTTACTTGGCACTGCTGGACTCTGCCATCAGCACCATCTTCTGTTCTGGTGCCTTATGGAGTGTTCACACCTGGACCAGTGATTATATATATATATATATATATATATATATATATATATATACTCACACACACATACATACATACACATACATATATTTCCAAGGACAAAAAAATTATCAAACAATAGTCTCTGCACCCTGATTATCAGGTGAGCGGTTTCCCTCCACCACCTCTTCTACCATTGTTCTGCTTCATCTGGAGCCCCAAGGAATGCAGTCGGCTGTCAATGGCTGAGACCTCTAAACCAGAGTCTTCCTGTTGGAGTTGGGTTGGGGGCTATAGAAAAGATGGCATCTGCCACCTTCGAGAGTGCCAGGAATTTGGCCATTGGAATTGGGATCCAGAACTTCCCCGAGGGACTGGCTGTCACCCTCCACTTGTGAGGGGTGGGCTTCTCCACCGGGTGAGCCTTGTGGCACCAGCTGCTGAGCGTTTTAGTGGAGCTGCTGGCCGGGGTCTTTGGTGCATTTGTGGTGGTGCTGGCTGAACCCCTCCTGCCCTACACTCTGGACTTTGCTGCTGGTGCCATGGTCTACATGGTCATAGGCAACATCACCCAGGAAACCCAGATCAATTAAATAGGAAGCTGGCATTCTAGGCCTCCATTCTGGGATTTGTGGTGATGATGTCACTGGATCGGGGTTCTGAGACATGTTGGATCCGGAGGAAAGGCAGCATCAGACTTCTATGGAACCACGAGCCTCTTTCTTCATATTATACCTTTGCTCCTTTTTCTCTTCTTTATCTCACTATCCGGATCAACTCTGATTGTAACAGAACTATCTTTACGTTGCCTTTGAGGGAGATATTGACTTTCTTCAGAATCTCAAAATGTCTTGGAACCACCGAGTTTTGGCCAGTGAATTGAATCTTTCCTTAGTGGGATTGTCAAGGACAAACAGATCAGGGAAAATTCTGTTTTCCTTCCTTCAGTCTCCCTCACTCCACTTAATAGCAGATCCTCAGAGTCATCCAAAGGCACCAGCGCCGAGAAGTCTCCTAAGCAATTGGGCCTCCAATCTCAGAGCCCATTGACCAGCACTTTTACTCCTTGGCTGCAGGTCCTCTGCACATCTGGAACACCTGAACCAGAGCATTGTGAACACAGCAACCTGCTCTCCCAGACTGAGCTGGCCCAGAGAGGAGCCCCCTTCTTCAACCTCCCCAGGGAGTCCTATATGGGAGGGGAACACAGACAGAAGGAGGAAGTGGGCTAGTCTTTCTTTTTCTTTTTTCCTTTTTAATTTAGGGCTAAAATTGGCATTTTTGAAGTTAAGAGAATTCAGGAATTAAGTCAACTATGAACTCACCATGAACCCTGTGAAAAGTGTGAATTCCAAGAGCAGAGTGGTTTTCCATGGTTCCCAAATGTCCTAGGCATTAATTTGATAAGTTTATGAACTTCAGTTTTCTGAGAATTGGGGATAACAGCAATTCTACTAGAACCCAAACCCTTCATCAACAAATGAAGACACTTAAGTGAAGGAGGGGCATTTGGGACCTGCAATGGGTCCTTCTCTGCAGGGTATTTGGTAACTTACAACCCAACTGAGAACACTAAAGGCATAGCTAGTTTTGTCAGAGTCTGGCTGGGGACTTAGGATGGAAAAGGAAGAAGGGATGGGAAAAGTACAGTTCAGCCAACTTATCATTCTGAAATAACCACAAAGAATGACAGGACCTCTGTCCAGAAGGCACGAAGCCCAGGAGTCAGGTATTCCAGCCCTGTACTCTCAATGCCTGTCCTCTGAGTTTACATGTTCCTTTGTTTCCATGGGCAAATGTCCTGCTCCGTGAATGCTCCAGGAACCCAAAAGACACCCTTTGGCTGGGTCTATGCGTTCTTCCAAAGCACTAATGATCAAAATTGAAGACACATTCAGAGATTTGATTCGTTGGGATTAGCTGGTTTGGTGATTGGTGTATATGTCTTTTATTTTTATGTCTTTAGATACAGTTCTGCATAATTCAAATTGTTCTTTCTCCCAGATAAGACCTTATAACTGTCATTAATATCAATAAAGGGAATATTGCTATGGATGAAAAAAATTTAAACAACAACAAAATAGAACAAAACCAGGCACTTGGTTAGAGCTAGCTGTTCTGTAAAGTTGAGAATTCTTCAGGTTTAGAATCTATAGGCATTTTCCTCTTTCCATCGCTTAGGAGAACCTGAGCAATGTGTCCAGAGAATACTGTATTTCTGTAAAATATGTGAAAAGTGAAACCATTTTGACATCAGTTAGTCAAGACCACTATCTCTTATCACTCCTATGCTTTAGCTAGTTATCCTTTCATATTGGTAGTAGAAAGCAGCCTGTAGATATTTTTAAGTTCCAACTAAGAAAAATTGAATAGAGAATGCATTTAGTTTGGCTTCATGTGATTCAAAGTCTCTTTCTCACATAAATAAATTATTGCTAGCTAACCTGATGTAAGGAATGACATTCAGGCATATCTCTTTGTCCACTGTGTTGATTCACCTTTCATCAAGAATAAACAGAACTAGGGGATGTATTGTGATAGGAATATGTCCCATGGCATCTGGAAACAGAAAGGATGAAGATGGAATCCAAGAGTCAGAAGTTCATCTGTAAAAAATTCTCCCAATCATGTAAAATTTTGAGTAGATCATACGGTCTCCATAAATACATAGAGTAAAAGTTGTTTGTTAGGAATAAGCTCAACAGTTAGAAACCCAACATATTTTTTTCTTTTGATTGCAATTGCAGCAAATAAAATGTATCACAGTTTCTGTGTTTGGAGAAGTAATACAGACAGTACATATACAAGATCATGTGAGAATGAAACTTTTAAATGTTCCCCATATTTGACAACAATCTATAATTTATATGACCAAAAATGAGCTGAGGGAATAAAAGGGACTTTCCCAAGCTATTAACAATAAAAACAAATCTCTGTCAGTCATGCTAATGAGATTTATTCTATTTTTTCTACAGATAATGACATAAAATTTAAAAATTGTTGGTATGTGAAGAGAGAATCAAAGAGCATGCATCCAAAAATATTAGAAAAAGGGCAGTTTAATTTCATGAATATAATTTATTTGTGGCAATTGTCAGCTCTTTCAAATTTGTGTGTGTGATTTCTTTTTCTAAATATATATAACTATCATACCTACTTTCTCTTCTTTTCTTTAAAGAATCCCACCCCCTCTACACACATACACTATTATGTAAGCTGCAGGCCCCTTAAAATCAAGATCCACCCTTGTGTTGGCATGTATTAGTAGGTAAAATGCCCTTCTTACTAACCTAGCAGAACTTTGATTGGTGTAACATTTGAAACTATTTTAAAAAATGAAGCAAGGGAAAATACTGGCTAATGATATCAGCCAAATTATATTATTATATTGTGCGCATGTACAAATATGTAACAGTGAACCCCAACATTTTGTACAATTACAATGTAGCAATAAAAATATGAAAAATGAAACAACAAAGAATCTAGATGACAATAATGTGATTAGTTCACATGCTGGCCACTTCAAAGTAAAATAAGTTTTTGATGTTTTAAATTATTCATTACAAGAGATATTTAATCGGCAAAGACACGTGGCTTTGAAATTCCACTGCCAAAAGTAAAGAACAGAGACTCCAGATTATTACTTGTTCTATCTGCTTGCAGATTATATTTATCAATTATGGATACTATTCAACTTTAGAGGACGCCTATGATTCAGCTAGGCCAGGGAATAAATGTCTAGGGTAAAAGGACATTTATAACACTGAGAAAGGCTCTGATCCACTCTACACAAAATGAAACAATCTAAACTCTCTGGGGAAAAATAGAGTTTCTATCTGGCACCAAGTGAAGTCACCCTCTTGTTAGTGGATATAGGATACCTTTAATCACCAAGATGCAAAAAGAAATTAGATACTGCCTAGAAGAAGGAAAAAAACCCACAATGCTAATTATTTGAAATTTAATGAATAATGTTAATGCATATACTTGATAAATGACTGATGGATTTTTCTTTTGAAAAATGTTGCTATTGCTATCAAGATTTTCAAAAGGTCTATATAGAAAACAGGAATACCATTTCTCATATTAAGTTTAATAGCATGAAGAGGAAAATGAGAGCAAAACAAGACATTATCCTTATTCCTTTTTATCAGACTATCTCAAAACATGTTATAGAGTTTAACTTTGTAACCTTTAAATTCTAGGTAATTTTGAAATAGTATCACCATCCTTTAGGAGGCCAACCTGTGACCCAAGGAAATGAACCAATTTGTTGAAGGTAAGCAGTAAATCAAGTATAAAAATGAAAGAGGGAAGGGGAGTAGAAACTAGACTCCTGAGCACAAATCCCCAGACTAACCCAGTCCAGAAAGTTTCTTCCTAAAATATGTTACTGCTTCTTCTTAAAAATTCACTAAGGCCCTGTTTTCAATACACTAATATAATTCCAAAGACATTCTAATGGTACATCTGAGTCATTTAAGTCGCTCTAATTATATTCCAGTGAAGTACAGATAATTTTGAAGAATTTGATTCACAGACTAACTACAGAAACCCAAATCAATGTAGAATGTGTTAATGATAAAAAAAAAAAAAAGAAAAGAAAAGTATCCTTCTCATATAAAAATAGTTCTATTCACACTTTGTACCTCTTCCAAATTCTGTTTCACTCATTTCTGGGGAACCAGGAAAAAAAAAAATTCTAAACTAGATGGATAAAAATTCCAGAGTTCTCTGTTTAATTGAAGAGGAATTTTAAGATCATCTGGTTTGCCTTCAGTTTTCTTTTTCTACAGACTCTGGATGTTTGAATAACTTTCTGAAACAGTCACTTAATTAGAAGTAGAACTAGAACCTGAAACTAAATCTCTCCATTCCCACTATCACAAGACCATCACATATCACAGTGCTGCTTCCCAGTCCTCCACCCTCTCAAAAACAGATAAAGAAAATAAATTTCACAATGGACAACCACATTGGAAAGTAGTCCCAAAGAGCAAATGTTTTAAAAAATGTAACTTAAACAAAAAAAAAAGAAAGAAAGGTTATATAAATAGAATTTCTAAGAGCTTAGATTTTTTAAAAAAGAATGTTTTAACAAAGTAAAACTAATAATCCTAAAAAATAGACATTAGGATGTTAGTTGGCTTTTAAGGTTAGGAATGGTGCAGCAAATTAGTAAAAGAAAAAAAAAGGACAAAAAAAAAGAAAAGGCAAGGAAAGAGGAAATTATATAGCACTATATACTCAGTAACCCTATTGTGAGCCACTAGCTGGATGTGGAGGAAAAGGAAATGAAAAGCTTTAAAATGCAGCTGTCCCACTCCCTACTATTTCCATTTAAACCCAACTATTTTTCCATCAGGATCCAACACGTGTGGTGACACATGGAAAAAGGGTGAGCTAATGGACTCAGGGGAATAAAAAGCCCAGCATTCCCATCACAGCACCCTGAAAGCACTTTGCCACTCCCAGCCTCTACCTCTATTGAAGGTAAATGTGGAGAAAGACCTAGTGATGGAAAAACCCACTTCAGAGCAGAAAATAACAGCAAAAAATAACAGATATCTGATTGCCATTTATTAATAATACTAGAGACAAAAATTACTTGCCCTAAAACCATTCTAAGTGTAAAATACCTTTATTCTTTCAGATTATAACATGTAACTCCTTTGGCAAAATGAAAAGATAGTGGTACCAAAATCTCATGAACAATAATGATTAATTGAGAGTGTGTACCATGTGTATGAGAATACAAAATGAAAGCATAGCTAATTCTGGTGGTCTTAACATTTAAGTAAAAGAGAATCTCCTATCTGAAGATGGGGTATAACAAGCTCACTTCTTACCGTGAAGAAAAGCTGCTTTTCTTGTTCGTTGTATTTTTCTGACACTGTGGTTTTAACATTTTAAATAGAATCTTTAATCATTGTGATGTGAATCAATCACATCTTTTTGGAAGCCAGGCTGTGAGTATGACCTTAGGTGAATTGGTTACTGCATTATTCTTGTTAATTTGGTTTTGTGATATATCCTTCTACTAGGTATTAAAGTCTGGTTTGAATTAAAGTCTGCAGCATGCTCAGAGTTGTGAAATTAACTGACAGGACTTGTCTGCAGTCCATGGCCAAAAGGATTTATTGTAATTTGTAGCATACAGTTTATTCGTTTAATTGACCTCACACACCTGTTGCCAAGCAGCATGCTAGGTATAGATATAAAATTTTGCTGCCTGTTTCTTCCAAGGATTTATATTACAATGGGACAGGATATTTGACTTTTCTGAGCCTCTGTTTCCTCTTAAGTTTATTGTAAGAACTGTATGAGTAATATATGTAAAATATCCAATAAAAATGATTTTTAAATGACAATCTCTGCCTTTGAGTAGATTGCCTTAAATATATAAATATGTACGTAAATAACTAAAATGAAATTCATTTGCCACAACATTCATTACACATTTGCCACTGTGTAATATGAGAGTACAGAGAAAGGAGTAATCAATTCTGTCTGGAGTGGGGTTGAGGGGGAGTTATCAATGAAATGTCAGAGAGAAGGTGACTTTGAAGGATGAATGCAAAGAGGCAGGGAAAAGCATGCAGAAAGCTAAGACTAAATCTATCAGGTCTCTGAAAAGTGAAAACCTCTCCCAGTAACAGAAAAAATCTCATTCCCTCAGGCCAGAAATGCTCCTGCTATTGAAAACTGGAAATTGCTTAGTGCAGGACATTGTAGCTTCAATCCCCAGCCCCAACACACACACACACACACACACACACACACACACACACACACACTGGCCAGTCCGGATGGCATTTCTTCCCACTGCCAGAAGCATGTTCTAAGGGACCTGATTTCCCCATACTGCAGCTTAGGAAAAGGCAAGGGTAAAACCAGCAGATGAGTCATAGAGGAAGTAGAGGGAAATTACTGGATAAACCTAGAGTTACAAAATAAAATAGAGTAACATAATACATTCAGGGTACTTAGGATTCTATATGCATCCTACTAGTGGTTTTCTACTAGTAAAAATCTACTGGAAGAAGACTATTCACCAAAATGTTTGAGTGTCTATTTCTTCTATTTTATAGTGACAGAACAATAAGTTTATCACTTATGAAGCAATGACCTAGTATGGTGGTGGCATATTGTCCCCTCCCTGTCCATCACCCAAGTAGAAATAATTAAACAATTATGGCAAGTTTTCCCATTGAGCCTGGACACAACCTCAGAATCTCAGTCTTTACTGTCTTCCTTCTTCAACTAGTAGCTCTATAGAGAATATACTAACAATGCAACAAAGAACATAATATTGTGTGAGACAGATCAGGGTTGCAGGCTTATTGGTGAGATTAAGAGAATGATACAAACTGAAATTTCAACTTGATTCCTACATATGTACTATGAAATAGAACTGAGATACTGCATTGGACATTGTGCATTGGTTTATTCAACATTCATGCCAAATCCATTCTACCATGCAAAGGCCAGAAAGCTAATACATGTAATATATATTATATATGTATATTATATTATTATACATATGTATATCCTGATCTACTTAAATTCAGGGTTTTGGATTTTGATTCCGAATGACTCACATGGAGATAAAGGCAGGATTCGGTATACATTTTCCAGGCAAGGTCTGGGTTAGAGGCAGCATTGTACTGTGGTCAGTAGCAATAACCAGAGTCTCCTGATCCAGGACTTCCTGGAAAGGGCTGCTGGAGCTCACCTGATGCAGGTTCTGTACTGAGGTTGGGGAATCATTCCTTATAGCTCAACCTGCAGCCTTTAGTCCCTCCTCCAAAATTTTTTGGCAGATTGATAGACAACTGTATTTCTGCTTAAACAGGTTAGACTCTGTTGACTACAACTGAACACTGATTTATAATAAAGGCAAGAATGGAGGAAGTATGGATTGCATAGAGGAAAAAGAGGGGTGTGGATGCAGTGGGAGGGAAAGAAAAATAACAGAATGAGACAAACATCATTACCCTGTGTACATGTATAATTACATAAATGGTGTGACTCTACTTCATGTACAACCAGAGAAACAATTGTACTCTATTTGTGTACGGTGAATCAAAATTAAATTTAAAAAAATTAAAAATAAAGGCATGGAGAACATAAAGACAACCACTTTAAACCATATTTATTTAATGAAAATATCGCAAAACAGTTCTTTTTCTCTCTCCTTTTTTTTTATTAAATATCCTCATTTTCTAAAAATAAGCAACCAGAGCTTGTCAACATTTTTTTAAGGTTGATTACTACAAAAGCATTGCAAAATTAAATGTACAAACCATAGTACATCAGAGAGAGACACAATAATAAAGGTATAATCAAATGTGCTATTATTGATCACAATTTATTTTAAAGTTATGAAAAGCCAACCCCGCAACAGTCAGGTTGGACAAATACTTGATTGCACCCATATTTCCATGGTACGTGGACAGCAGCACTGAGTTACACAATGAGAGCAACACTTTCTTTTCCACCTTCCTGGGAAAATGTTTGTTAGATAAGCCAAAGGATGGGCAATTACTGAATGGCGATATGAACCATGCAAGAACAACACATGATAGGTAACAGGTGTGTGACAAACTGCTCAATCTTGGGCTGAGAAGGCAAGAAGAAAAATTGCAGAAGGTAATGGGTGAAAGGCATTTCAACTAAGAATTGTTTTTTCAATTAATACAAGAAATAACTTTTAAAGAATGTCTTCCAGCCCCCTTTACACAGGGCAGCACAATCCAAAGGTAATTTTCTTTTCTGTAATTTTAGGTTGATGCACAAGTGGTCTCTTTCTGCCCTCTCTTGTTCCACATGAGGGGAAAACAGATAAAACCACCTAAATTTCTTCCTCTAAAGCTCTGGATTATAGAAATGATGAACAAAAAAACATTCATTTCACACCTAGGCATAAATAGCTAAATTGGAGATTACTGTTCACTTTCCTCTTCCATTATTTCAACTCTGCGAGGCCCATAAAGTAAAACATAAGCAATATGCCAGTCTCTACCAGAAAGTTGCAAGATATCTTCTGGTGTTACGATGCTGACTTCCCTGGTGCATTGGCGCTGCTTGTAAGTCATACTATTCACAATTATTGGAGCCAATATCATCAGCAAATGAAAAGTGTTCGTACTTAACTTCTTTATGAGGACTACTCTTCTTGTCATCTGTATTTGGCTGTTGATTCACTTTTTTATGTTCTAGATCCTTGAATTTTGATAGAAAAGAGATCATTTTCTCCTGAAGTTCTGGTGTACACAGTTCATATATATCCAACATAAGAGGAAATTTAACATCCTTAAGAACTTTGGCATTCCCAGATTCCTTCTCTTTATAAAAAATCGAATCATCTGAATAGTTAAGTAAGGAGATAGTTGGTCCTGATCTTAGAAGATTTGATATACAAAGCATTTCTTTGCAATGTCAGAGACTGTTTGGTGATTCCTTCCTGAAGTTGCAATTTAAGTCCTGTAAAAAGACATTTAGCTTCCTGATTAATAAAGCAGCTAAGCTGGAGTTGATTTTCCTTTACTTTGGTGACTTCTTCAGATTATGTACATACATTTCATGGTCGTATCAAACTCAACACCACAGAATTGATCAATTAACCTTTTCTTTTTAGAAGGTGTCACTGCTGATGCAGATGAAGAATCTGTCTCTTTAACAGAATCATCTTCTATGGTTTACAATTTTTGTTGTAATACTCACATTATTTGTATCCAACATTCATTAGCATCCCGTTGAAGATTTGTCCTTGTTCACCCTTCTCCACATAATGTGGGAAAGCATGTGCAAAAACTGCAGTAGAAGAATAGGTGGAATACTATAAGAAGTTTTATCCATGGAATCAAACAAATCTCTAAGGGCTGCAGTAATGTCCTGCACTGAAGGCATTTCTCAAGGCACCTGCATACCTTTTAAGGGCATCTTTGAGTTCAGGCACAGATTGAATACATTGAACTGTAGCATTCATGTAACAAGTATTACCAAGATTTGTCAACTCACATGGTGATTCCATAGCAGATGCTAACTGTTCTTCTGTCATATCTTCTACGAAGACAGTTTTAGCTAAAGGTTCTTCTAGAAGAGCGTCTGCTGACCCCAACATTAGTAGAGTCATTCCATTTGTTATTTTAATGTTTCCCCAATCATCATCCTTCGAAGTTCCTCCTTTCACCATAACTTTCTGTCTGACCAACTGGATTCCAGTCAGTGCAAAAAGTCGAGCCTTGAATACCATTGGTGGTTCATCAGTATTCAATTCTACACCTTCAAATTTCTCCTTTCCCCATTTTACAGTAACGGAGTACAGCCGCATGGCGGGGGTGCACGGGTAGGTGGCGGCATAGGAGGCCTGGGCCTGGCAAGGACCACTCAGGGAAAGGGACCAGAAGAAGCTTGTGAAGGTGGCAGAGGTGGAGGCGGCAGAGGTGGAGGCGGCAGAGGTGGAGGCGGTGATCGCAAAATAGTTCTAACAGCACAAATGTTTTAGTAAAAACTCATATTCATGTAGCATCATCTAATAACTCTGTGAAAATGAATTTTAAATTTACATTTCTAATTTCAAATCTTGGTCCTTTCTGTCCTCCCTCATCTCAAATTGTTTCCTGGACTTCTACACTTCTTATTTCTGCCATCACTATTAAGTTGTACATCAATAATTTCATTTTTCATCTTTCTTTCCTAATCACCTGGGTAAAAAAAGCAGCATATCATCTCTCCCTTTTCTCCTTTACCGTGTCCTAACAATTCTTCCTTTGCAGAATCTCTTTTCCATTGTTATTAACACCCGTCTAGCTCAGGCCTTTCTCATCTTGGGCTTATACTACTTGTATCTGGCTTTCCTGTTTGCAGAATCCTTTGGTCCTTTAATTGACCCTAGCTATGACGACCAGATTAGGACTTCCAAAAATCATTCTTATTTAACACTTTCTGCCCAAACATTTTGAGACTTCCAACATCTTGACTATAAGATTCAGACAACTTAGCTTGGTGCTTAGAGCATCCACATTTTGACTTCCAACTATTTCTGTTCTTAAGGCAACCTAGCGGCAATTACAGCCAAACTGACCTCTGTACTTCATCTCCTTATTATCACACTGTTTTGAAGAGCCATGTCACCTACACCCTTTCACTTCCTTCAGTGCCTTTCCTCCCATCCATCCTCTGCATTTCATAAAATGCTGAATGGAAAAATCATAATTCTTCCTCCATTACAACGGCAAAAGGGGAGGACAGACTCCAGAAGCTGAGTGATAGAAGAGAATTTACTAAATTAGGAAAATAACATTTTGATTATTTCTATTGTTTCAGCTGACTATCGGATACAAATTTTCTTTAGAGCCTAAGGGAGTTGCAACCTCTTATTTGCCATGGTTTTCCACATAGAAAATAGTGTTCAAATGGGCTGAAGCCATCAAATTATCCTTGCTGAATGACAAATAATACCACTGACTTGTAGAATTGCCTGGCTTTGTTGAATGTAATTGTCAACAGTGTTGGGCAAGGACTTGGTTAACCTCCACCAAGTTATCCAGAGTGATGACTGGCTTGCTGAAACTCTCCAGCACCACCATGTATTTTCTCTGTGTCAACTTGAGAATCTACATCTGGAATGCATTATTCATTTTATCCATCTCACCAGATGACTTTGACTCTGCGTGAAAAATGATAGAAGGCTTTTCTTTTTCTTCATCCCCTCTCCTGCTCTGCAGTGTGCTTGTACCAACAGAAAGAAGGATTCCTTCCTACATGTGTAGCATCTTGACACACATTAGCTCTCCTCCTCTGCCCTGCCAGTATACATCTCCAGTCAGGGCCTCTGGCATAGACTAAGTGATATATGCAAATACAGGCTTGCTGATGATTTAAGGCTCATCATATTACTCTCTATATCCATATCACATAAGGAATTAATGTTTAAAACTTCAAGTGTTATTTTTAGTTCCCCTGCCAATTTTGACTTGTCAAAGCCTAAGAAGTACCCATAATCTTCATGTCACCAAACCCTTCCCCAGAGGGTGAATCTGGGTGTCTCTCTTCATCCTCTCTTCATACCCAATATATTCAGACAATGCTACACTGTATAAACACATTTTTCTCTGATTTGATAAGATATGCTCCATACCTAGCCTAAAATTCATCTTCCTATTAATTATAATCACAATTTGGAGACTTCCCATTCTCAGATTCCATCTTAGTAACCCCTATTTATGTTTTAAATCCTAATCACTAATCCAAAGTCACAGAAGTTAATTGGAAAAAGTGAATGACAGGTAGGTGCCGCGGGGCACACCCTTAATCACAGCTAGTGGGGAGCAGAGCGAGAATAATCACAAGTTCTAGGTGAGCTTGGGCAATTGATGGAGAGGTTGTCTGAAAATTTTAAAAATAAATAAATAAAGGGCTGAGGATGTAGCTCAGTGATAAAGTGCTCCTGGGTTCAATGTCCAGTACTGAAAGAAAATAATGCAAGTGACAATTTTCCTATGAATCAAGTATGTTGGTTTTTCTTCCCTAAATCCTTGTTTCTCCAGCATGCTTCCAAACCCATTCCTTTCCCAATATGTGGGCTTAAAATTTTTGAGGCTCTCCATTTCAACTATTTTTCTGGGGAGACACAAGCAATAGGCCACATGGAATCTGCATATTAGCCACACACAGGGAATCACAACTCCCATTTTTTGCAGGAAGGAAGGAGGGAAGGAAGGAAGGAAGGAAGGAAGGAAGGAAGGAAGGAAGGAAGGAAGGAAGGAAGGAAGTAAAAAGAAATAAAGGTTAATTTCACCTAATATTTAAAGCCTTGTGTGATGACTCATAAACCTTCCTGGGTCAGCATTTTATTTATATGTCTCATATTTGTTTTCTTTTCCCTTTCCTCCAAGTTGCATTCTTCCATTCTCTTTTCTCATGAGGCAGATATTGGTTACTCTTGAGGAACTCACTGCTATTCTCAAGAGTGTGCACAGTACCTCTTCTCCAAGGAAGACCAAACTATTACACACTTCTCTATAAGATGAGGCTCACATTTATTGTTTGCCTCTCTTTAGAATAGATTTCATCTCTTCTTCTTGTCACATTCCTCTACTTTTTATTCCCCTAACTCACATTTCAATTTTCTTTCCCCTTGTCGCAATCCTGTATTTCCTGGTTTTCTTATTTACTCAGTGTTCTATGAGAGCTTTACATGCTCCCCAATCCCCATTCTCCTGGTCTCTTCACACTCAAGTTAGATTGCATTTAGTTCCCAAATGTCTGGTTCTGCACTCTGGCAAGTAGATAGAACACATTCTCCTTCTTCCCTTAGCTCCATTTTTTCTTCCTGCTAGAATTGGAATTTGAACCGAAATCTTATCCTTTGTGACTCCTACCTGCCTTGGTTGACAGAATCGTTAGTCATTCATTTCCCTGCCAAAGAAACAGACACCTGCTCTGAAAATTTCCCACTGTCCTTCATTCATCTACTTTTGGAAGATAGCCACATTTAAAGCTCAGGAGGAAGGTGTTTTGGGGGCCCTTATACATATAAAACATTCCCTTCTCTCTTTCATTTTGTGAACTATAATAATTAAAAGCTTGGATTTCATCATTCAACAGGGAATGGCCAGGTACCCCTGTTAAGTAATTTCAATCAGGAGTGTAGGGTGAGGACCACGTCATTCCTTGAAACCCTCTTCTCCATTACCCTCAACTATTTGTGATTGTCTAACATCTGAATTCTTAGCATTGGCATCTACTGTCACCTACCAACTTGCCACTTGCTACCCAAAGTATGGATGGTGAGCAATAGGTTTCACAGTCTTCACACTGAATATTCAGCATTGTATGGAGAGTTAACATTTTAACTTGGAGTAGAGGCAAACAGGAATGATGATGCACTTGTAGGCATGTGCTCAGAATACAGATGGGATGACAGTCTGCAGGCACTCTGGAAAGTAAATGAAGGAGTTCTAGCCGAGGCTGCAGAGTCATTGCAGAAAATTATAAACATCCTTGCTCATGCCAGAACCTCCTGGGTAACAGAGCCACAGGAGACGTCTCTGTGGAAAAGGCTGTTTGGCTTCAACTCTAATAACCTGAACACGGTGAAGGGCAATTAGCCTCAGGCTGTGGCTTAAAGCATGCTTTTGGTCACCTTGCAACAAGAGGTTATTTCTACTGTGATCCAGAGCAACCCCACAACACTGGGATGTCCATGCTCCCTCCATCCCAGGAAGAATCAAGTTTCTCTCTCCTGCCTGACACTATATTAACTCATTAAAAAAATTTTTCCTGACCATTTAGCAATTTTTTGTGACTTCTTATAAATGTCTTTTGTGTGTGTTCTTAGGTTAAGGAAATCAGAAGTAGAATAAGAAATGAACTGACCTAGGATAAAACAGAACTAAATCCTAATCCTGATTGTTACCACCCAGCATCTGTTTTGGGCTGGTTATGGTTCCGGGCCTCTTTCTTCAGCCATTAAATAAGAGCCATCTACTCTAGGGTTTGGTGTTTTTTATCCAGGGTAGAAAATGTAGGACAGTTTTTCAAACGGGTTGTAACACACTAGTTGGTCATAAAATCAATTTTTGTAATGGAATGGAATGTGTAAGAACATTACACAGAACAAGAGTATTGTGCTGTAAACTTTGGTTGAGGCTGTGTTATGCACCTAATGAATGTGTGTTCATATATTTTTTTTTTCATCGTGGATAGAAGTAAAAACATTTTAAAAACTACCCTACAAATATAGAGAGACAAAAAGTAAACTAGTGGTTGCTTAAGGCCAGGGATGGCAGTGAGGAATGACTATAAATAGAGTTAAGACTGGTTTTTAGGGTGATGGAAATGTTCTAAAATTAGATTTTGATGTTGGTTATATAAATCTGAGGATATACTAAATGTTATTAAATTGTGCATTTAAGGTATATGGTATATAATTTGTATCCCAAGAAAGCTGCTTAAAAATACAACAAAAGTCTGCTTGAGAGGGTCATTTTTTTGCTTCAGGGTACCAGTGGACCCTCCAAAATTATATCATAAATATTTATATTCTATGTCGAGGAACTATTGCTTTTATCAAATTCTCAAAAGGAATTAAGACTCATAAATTTTAAGAATCACTCCATCCAATAATCAATTTCCTCCTAGCACTAAAATTCTGTGATTCTTAACCCTTCATATTTATTTTAATTTTTTTTCCTCAAAAATTACACTGACAAAGTTTTTCTTCCAAAGCATTATTTATTTATCCAATAATCTAAGTGGATTGGATCCTATGTATTAAAATATATTAGTGAGTACATTTGAAATCTTGTTAGAGTCATTATCATTATTTGATTGTATTTGGTATATATTATATTACATTTATCTACATTCGGTTTATATCCACAGGACTTTCAGTCATGGGTATATCTTCCCTCATTTGCCAATTACATATTGTAATGGTATTTGTTCCTCCAATTTTTTTTCTCATTTTGGTGATACATTATTTCAAAGGGGATAGAGCTTACAGATCCTTCCCAGTTGTACAGTAGGGTAAATATGGTTTATGATAATTAATTAGATACTTCAAAATAACTAGTAGAGAGGATTTTGAATGCTCATATCACAAAGAAATAAAAAAATGTTTGAGGTGATGGATATGTCAATTACCATCCTCTGTCATAACACATTGCATATATGTCATATGGACATACAGATATGTCTATATATCATACTGTGCAATTATTGTATATCAATTACAGATGAAAAATATATATTAAGGGAAAAAAGAAATATAAAGGGACCACCAAAAGGATCACCTTCCATAAACACATCAGAAAGACAACACTTAATTTTTAAGTGAAGTAGCAATTTGGAAATAGGAAAAGGTGGGGCTGGGGATGTGGATCAGTGGTAGAGCATTCGAAAGGCCCTAGGTTGAATTCCCAGCACCACAAAAAAAAAAAAAAACCAGAAGAAGAAGAAGAGCGGGGAGGGGAGAGGGAGGAGGAAGGAGAGGGGGAGGAGGAGACTGCACTGTGTTCTTGTGTGAAGGCAACTCACTACCAGCCAGCTACATTTACTAAGGTGATAAATCCTTTGATAGCAAGAAACACATGTAATTTATCTAGTGATGTTAAAAAGAAGACTGTATACACCCCATAAGTACTGAAGCTTTGCTAACCTGCAGTATAACTTCACATTGCAAAATGGTTGGTAATATACAAAACCAGAATACACCCCAAGGGTCCATCAGGATGAGACTGGTTAAATAAATTCTCTTTCAAATCATTTTATTAAATGAGGGATATTTACATATGCATACAGTATTTTTGCCCTTGTTGCAATAGACTGGAAAATTTCCCCAAAGTTATAGATCTCAATGCTCTAAACACAAAGAATTAATCCAATTTTTTTTCTGAAACAATGGAAGTCTCCTCATGTTGCATTAGATAGAATTCATCAAAAAAAAAAAAGTATCTGGTGTCCATTTACATTCATTATTGTGGTGATTGCCTGAGACTGTGCTAGAGAATATATTCCAGGCTGAACTTCTATTTTTATAGGACTGTTCTGAGGATCATCAGACACCTGTCCTATTTAGCAGTTGGAATATTTAAGTATCATGGTGCTTTAAAAATAGCAGATAAGTCAACCCCAATGACATTTTAAACCTGGAGGTTTTAGTATCCAAGGCCATAATTCCAATTCTTTCAATGCTATTGTCCCCTGCACCCCACTCCACTCTGCTGCAAGCAGGTGATTTTTTAAATTGGTACATTATAATGATACATAATAGTTGGATTCATTATGCCATATTCGTACATATAGAAAACAATTGGATCAATCTCATTCACCTTTACTTTTCCTTTCCCTCCCCTTCTCTCTCCCCTACTGATCTTTTCTATTATTATTATTATTATTATTATTATTATTATTATTATTTTAACTAGTGCATTATAATTCAATTTTATCTTAATAGAAGTATATTCAGATCCAAAATAATAGAAGCCTGACTCCAAGGACAGTCAGATGGATAAAAAAGTGGATTTGACTGAAGATAAAGAAGGAAATTTCTTCTTTACTTCTCTTCTACACTTGGATTACAGTTGTAAGAATTAAGTAAGAATGGCACTGAGGCTATTGGAATGGAAAAGGTTCATTGGAATGGAAAATAAATAATTTTGAGAAACCCCATTTTGAACTGGAAGGATTCTTCAGAGATTTTCCTGACCCTACTCCAACTCCAGTCCCCTTGTTTTATAGATCAGGAAACTGAGGCTTTGAGAGTTCAAGTGACACACCCAACATGGACTCTAAAGATTGTCAAAGGAATCATGATAATGAGATCCAAAATAATATGATGTGTATTTCTGAATCAGCCACAGTGATGAAGTCTGGGTATAGAGCATCTGGCAGAGACACTTGGGAGAACAGTTTGATAGTTTCTTTAAAAATTAAGCATAATCTTACCATATGACCCAACATTTTCATTCCTAAGGATTTATCCAAGCAAATGAGAACATATTTACACATTCACACACGAGTACACAAATGTTCTTAGCAGCATTATTAATAATAGCCAACAGTGGAATCAATCCAAATACTCTTCATCTGGTGAGTGGCTAAACAAAGTGGTATAATATTCATCAAATGAAATATAATTTTGAATAAAAAGGAACAATATACTGATATATGCTATAACATAGATGAAAATTTAAAGCATGCTAAGTGAAGGAAAACAGACACAAAAGATTACATATTGTATGATATGTAGGTTTACATTTATGTAAAATGTTCAGAAAAAGCAAGTGTATAGAGACAAAAAAATCCAGAATAGAGTTGGACTACAAATAGGCACAAGGAAATTTTGGGCAGTGATTGAAATGTTTTGAAACTGGATTATGGCAAGGGTTGTACAACTCTATAAATTTACAAAAAATTATTGCACTGTGCACTTTTAATGGGAAAAAAATTATGACTTGGAAACTATAGCTCAATAAAGCTGTTAGAAATAAAAATTTATTGAGTTATTGAAATACACTAAATCACCCAGTGTAGGATTTGATGCAGACAATTGTCTGCCTAGTACCATACCAGAGTGTATAAAGATGCAAAGATATTCCCTTCAAGTGGAAAAAGAGATATTGTTCTGACTGAAAAATTATTAGTTAAGTCTAAAAGGAATGAAGCAGAGAAAAAGAGTCCTAAAAGCTCAAAGCAAGAACTGATAATTGACAGCTGGATTTTGGGGAAGATAATTTTGAATTTCACCAGACTTGGATGGGTTTGAAAAAGAGCAGTTTAAGAAAAAATGTGCAATGTTAAGGGTTGAATGCCTTAGTTTGTGTTTAGAAAAGGTTAGGGTTATTGGTGTCTTAACTTTTTTTTCTTGAGGTACTGGGGATTGAACCACCCATGTATACTAGTCAAGTGCTCTATAACTGAGCTACATCCCCATATTTTAGAGGTTTTCTTTTAAGTCCTTGAGTCCAACATCCATATCTTCCACCGAAAATCTAATTGTTTTATATAAAATAAAAATAATCACTGGCTGGGGTATATAACTCAGTATGTTTAGCATGTACTTGTGCAAGCGCGCGCGCGCACACACACACACACACACACACACACACATACAAGAAGGTCCTGGGTTTGATTCCCAGCATCAAAAAGAAAAGAACACTCACTTTCAAACTTTATTTTATTTGCTCTTTTAATTGAACATGAGTCCAATTAACTCATTTTGAACAGATTAAAATCACTTAAGTATTTCTGTTTAAATATAATAATATAATAGGGCTGGGATGTAGTTCAGTGGTAGAATTTTGCCTAGCAAACACAGGACCTGAGTTCAATCTCCAGTATTTAAATAAAAAAAAAAAATTCCACTTTACCACATTTTAAATGATAAATTTAATGTATTAGTTTTTTCAAGCATTTCAAATGTTTGCACAGACACACAACCCAAACAAATAAGGCCTTCCTAATTTCTAATATAACTCTTGTATATCTAATACATTATATCAATAAAAATGTGAATCATAATTTTTCTTAAATTTCCAAAATAATTTTAACAATTATTCAATTCTATTATACTTTTTCACTTATGTCACATATTTAAACCAAATACATATTTCAAATGAAAATCACATGTGTAATCTCTCATTAAATAACAAACATAATTTCCCTAATGATTATGTAAAATGTTCTTATATCAAAGCTTAAATACCATGGACTAGATTTATTTTATTATATCCATATTGGTCCTAAACTTGCCTAAGTATCCAGACACTTACTTAAATATCAAAGAAGATTTATCATCTCAGGTACAATAAAATTATTAAATCAAAATTCTAGTACCATGGTGGTTATTTATTGTTCAAAAATATAAGACCAGAGAATGAGGCTTGAGATCTACACTTTCCATGATTCTGCTGGAATCACAAAATGAATTGCATCTTTTTTCATACAAACAGCGTCAAGTCTGTGTAGCTTGCAAACCAATTTTAATCACCTTATGGGGGTAGCTAAAGTTCTGTATCCTCACCCTGATTGCAATTAACTTTCCTCATTCTTTGATTTTACTCCATTAATCTCTTCACTACCTGATAGAACTCTGGAAACTTCGTATTCTTTGATTCTCTATTGGATCTTGCATGCCTCTCATACTTTGGTCTGGCTTTGGATATAACCTGTAATCTTTTTTTTTAAATGATGCATTTGGCATTGCAGAGGATCTGGCCCCCAGGGTCCTCTATCTTTTAACAGAGGTCTCTTGATCAGGAACAGGTGATAAAGAAGTCTGTGTGTTTATGAAAATGAGGCCATGGTCATAGGTAGTTCAAGGTGGAAGGTATCTATAGTGTTGGAAAGGTCAGAATGGCAGTCATGCAGGGAATAAGTTCAAGATGGTTGAGGAAGACTTCAGTGGCCTAGTGATATCAATTACCTAAAAAGGGAAGAGTGAAGAAGACAGTACTTATGATGACTGTGTTCAAAGTCATAGTGGTAAAATCCAGGGTAATTGCATGCCCATATGTGGAAAATATGGAAAATGAAGATATGCAGTTAGTGAATGAAGATTATAAACTGAAGGCACCTCAAGTTACTAATGTAGATGTAAAAGGCATTAGGGTTGATAGTAAAGGTAAAGCAGAGAAAAAACTTGATCCAGGAGCTGCAGCTATCTAGTAAAGAGGATTTTAAAAATCCTCTTTAATTAGTATTCTGGGCAATCCAAAGATGCCTAAGCAACAGGCCAGCTGTCCCTTCATTTCAAGCAACATCAGAAACATCAAAAATTCCAGATGGTGGGACTGGGGCTGTAGCTCAGTGGTAGAGCGCTTGCCTTGTACGTGCGAAGCACTGGGTTCCATCCTCAGCACCATATAAAAATAGATAAAGATATTGTGACCATCTACTACTAAAAAATTTTTTTTTAATTCCAGATAGTAACAAGACCTGAAATAATACAGTCCCTGAAAGTATGTGGGTGTTAACAGTGTTCTTTAAGATGCAGGCAACAAGCAGCGTATGACAGCACATACTTGTAATCCCAGTGGCTAGGGAGGCTGAGGCAGGAAGATTGCAAGTTCAAGGCCAGCCTCAGCAACTTAGTGAGGTCCTGTCTCAAAATACAAAATAACAAGGGCTGGGATGTGGCTTAGTGATTAAGCGCTCCTGGGTTCAAACCCTGGTACCACCTGCACCCCCAAAGAAGATGTAGGCAACCAAGTCTTAGATTTAAAAAAAAAAAAAATGCTAATGTTTTATTGTAGAACATGTGTATTACAAAAGACCTTAAAGATAAAACTAATCCAACATCACTCGTTTATTACATAAGTGCCTTCTACAAATTTTTCATGTGACATAAAAATGAATTCAAGTAACAAAATGAAGGCAGAATTGTTAATTGGATGACAGTAGTATGAATAATTCAATAGAAGCAAGGAATTTTAATACTGACACGCTGACGCATTTACAAAGTAGAAGCAGCTTGTCTGTTGTCTGTAAGATTTCTCAGGTTATATTGGAGAAAACCCACCCAGCAACAGAATGAGCACTTAGCACTTTAATCTTAAATAATGAATTGGTTAAAGAATTTGGTGACAGGTTATTAAATATTTTGCATTCACTAGCAGAATATAGCCGTACTGTGTCAAAAAATCTACCTACCTTAAAATTAAACGATACATTTGCTAACAAAGAGTGATCAAATAATTTAAAAGCGAGTCTGGAAATTAGATGGTTCATATTACATCATTTTCAACATTTCAAATTCTCTTCTTTATGAATTGATTAGACATTGTTTTTAAGAAAAAGACCCCAAAACTTGATTTTTCCCAGCTTCTCCAACAGAAGGTGATTAAATCAAGACAGTGTTTTGAAGTATGATTGTCTTGCCTAAAATATGATATATACAAATTAGAAGTATATTTTGCAAGTACATCTGGGAATTGTAGGAACAAAAACAGATAATCAATGTCAGTTCAGGCATGCTTTCTAACAATGTTTTGTCTACACATTTGGGTTTTCTGCTTACCTAATTTTCCTTTCTTGTCTACATTTTTCTACATCACAAAGATTTAGCTTATTTTAATCATTACTCAGCTTCTAGTTTCAAACTACACATGACTCAGAATGCCCTAGATTATTAACCCTCTGCAGCTCTTGGTTACCTAAAGTTTAGCTATCCCTGATTTCCATGTCAATCAACCAAAGTCAGGCAGATCCTATGATTTTCCTCAGAATAGTGAAGAAAGCTGTTGGGTGGTCAGTCTGAAGCACTACTCTCTGCATAAAAATCAGGTTCTCCTTAAATTCCAGTTCTTCCTTTCCTTATTCATATTCACTTAGCAGTTGATGAAACTGCACTGTCTTCTAAATAATTTGGCACTTCTAAGCAGAATTGTAAAATCATTATAAATCATCAGGACTTAAGAAAGTGTTACTAAAAATCCTGAGGCAAACTCAATGAATTATAGGTCTCTAACGCCTGATTCTGATTTATGTCAGCTTTTAGGTAACTGCTTTTATTTGAGGGTCAGGGAAGAACCTATGTGGACTGATGTAATTGGGATGAAATCTGTGAAAGTTTGAAACTGGTATAAAGTATGTTAACTATGTTGATTGTACAACATAAATATCAACATCTATCATAGACAAAGGATGAATGCTCTGCAGTAAAACCAACCAAAAGAGAAATTTTGTGGAAGTCAGACAGGCTGCTCCCTTGAGATGTTTTAAAGTTCAGGGTGAACTGCTCTACTAACCAATGGTACAGAGGCAGAGTGAGTGGCTTGTGGACAGGGGAGGGACCTAATAGTAGAAATTAGAAGGAGAATGGTTCTGAGAAGGTCAACTAATGGTTTTTGAATATGAAAAATAATACCATGGGCTACAAAAATGGCTAATGTCCAAATTTTTATGATGATGAAATCTAGCTTATCCTTATAATGTTTTGATTTTTACAGTTTCAGATACTCTGAACAAAGGTTCTTATAATGCTAAATTTCTTCTCTAAAAGTGAAGAATTGGTAAATCTGAGGACATACTTGTGAAGTTAATGAAACACACAAAACACCACACAAAAATATTACTTTAGAAATGAATTTATAGATGCTTAATTTACTCCACATGTAACTTTACATTATAATTACTAATTCTATATTTAAATTCTCAAGTATAAAATAATAATACTCAATCCAAACATACATTTAAAGAAATTATATATATATAATTAATATTTTTAAACAGCAAAAAATGTCTACTTCATATTCCCACTAAAAATGTCCCATAAGTGCTACCATTTCTAAGGCTAATAGTTTTTAAAGCAAAAACCAGGAATGTTTACATAATTTGAGTATGCCAGTAAATATTTTTAAATGTTTGTTTAAATTATACCTTTAGCATATTGTAATTTAGAGAAAAACATCCTAGAGATCTTTTAGTCTAATCCTCCTCCTGGCACAGGTGAAACAAGGATGCATGTTAACTCCCAGACTCCCCCAAGTCACACTGCAAATTTGGAAAGGCAGAAATTGAATCCATGTCTCCTAGTCCCTTGTTCATCTTCCCTTCTGCTACATCACACTTTACCAGGAAATAATTTTATAAATAAATACTTTAATGCTAAGATATTGGAAGAAATGCTACAGTGATGATCTATTTTATTCCGTTTAATTCTATTTTATTCACAGTGAGTGGAACGTAACTAAAATTAGAATACAGAAAAGAGTCAAAACATGACAGTATGGTTATCAGATCTTGATTATATATTTGTAAACTTAGGAAAAATTCTAGAATTTAGCTACCCTGATATAAGTTATAATTAAAGAAATATGGTTGTTCTGGAAAATGCTTTTCAGGCAATAACAGAAAATTTAGGATCAGTTTTGCTGTCATTGTCAGGTTAGCAGGATTAGCAGAAATTCAATTGCCTCATTTTGTTTTCCTAATGAAAGAAGATGGTTAACATTCAAGAATTTACATAAGCCATAATTGTTTCTTTTCTCATATCCAAGAGAATTAAGACTTGCTTAAGCATATTTGTCCCTGAGGCCTAGATGATAACTGATTGCAATGATGTTTACCCTGAGGTTTTCGGACTTGATTAACATGACTAGTGGGGTGAATGTGTGTTGTGGTTGATAGCCTTCTAAATTTGAGAAAGAAAACTATAATTATAGACAATCTTATCTGATGACCTAAACAAGATATTTACAGTATGCAAGGAAGAATCTTTGTCCTATACATGACCTGTAAAATGGCTTAGAAATTACAGCTTAGCTAAATGGCTTGATATTATTAAACATACATCTAGTTAACTATCTTTTACATGACAAAAATGAAAATGTAAGCCAGTGGGCTTTTATTTTTAGCTTCCCTAAGAATTACTTACATTGAATATGAATTCAGTTTTTTCAAGTTAATGCTCACTAGCATGATATAAGAACAAGAAAAAGTACTGTATTTCTTTTTTCACAAAAGTGCTTCTATAATTTTAAACAGGCAATATTTAGGGGACTCATAACTCTATCAGGAAGAGAATTGAAGAAACTAGAATTTAAAAGTGCAGCTGCTTATTCTGTCTTCAAATATAGCACAAAGTAAGTTCTTTTACCTAAGTTTTTCACTTATTATCATCTTTAGTATCTTTAAGTTATTCCTTATAATACAAATCTTTTATGCCATGATTTGGATTCAGTTCTCATTTTTCACCTTCACAGAGGTGGAACACAGGATTATATGTGAAACCCCCAGTAGACAAGCAACACCATATGTTTTGTATTTGTAAGGATGAATTTGTTTCTGTTGAAATGGGTGTGCTACTGACATCTCAGGACTATCATTCTGATTACAGACCAACATATGGTCAATTCCCTCTTATGGACCTTTATTTCTATCATACCCAAGGACAAAGAATTCACTTTATTGTCCCTCCTACTATCCTTTATTAAATAAGTGCAAGTGGGTGGTGGGTTTGGGGGATAATAAGGGGTATCTCTCTCACATGGAAATCCAGAGGTAATCATACATAACTTCTACTTAAATCCTATCATTCAGAACTAAATTATTTGGCCATACCCATCTGTAGGGGAGACTAAGAGAAATAGTCTTGATTTGGGGAAGCTCTGTGCCCAGATGAATACCATTATCTTTATTAACATAGACTGTGTGGAAAACAGATTTGGGGAACAACTAGAAGTTATCTACTGCCACACTTACTCCACACATTTTAACATTGTATTAATGATCAAATCAGTTGTCCCTGGGTTAATATCACTGACATTATTCATAGTTTTAAACCATTCAACTAGACTACAAGCAGAGAGAAAATAAACTGGGATCAGGGACAGTATAGAAGAAAAAAGTAAAATCTCTAAGCATCAGGTTTACCCAGAATTTATGTATTCATAGTAATTTCATCTTCTTTTTTGTTGTTGTTGTTGTTGTTTCCAGCAATTGAATCCAGAGACACTTAACCATTAAGCTACATCACCAGTCTGTTTTATTTTTTATTTTGAGACAGGGTTTCACTAAGCTGCTTAGGCCCTCCCTAAATTGCTGAGGCTGGCTTTGAACTTGCAATCCTCCTGCCTCAGCCTCCCTAGCCACTGGGATTACAGGTATATGCCACCATGCCCAGCTTGTACATTTTATAGTGAAGAAAAGAATGGCACAAATAAATTTTACTATAGGGAAATCACTTCTTTAAATTAATTTATTTTCTTTATTAAATGTGTGGCTCTGAGTTTTTTGAGTGACTCAATGCCAGTTCTCCACAGTGTGAAGCATTACATTAAATGACTTAGTCAAACTTAGCTTTGTTCAGGAATTCTAAAACATGGCCAGTTTATTCACACCATAACAATTCAAGGTGCTTCACAAAAGATGGACAATGACTTACCAACTGTAATGCAATCTGTGGTCCCAAGATAAGGATTGAAAGCAGAAGGAAACAAGTGAGTCATTACAACTTTTGGCTTCTATTTTTGATAGGATTATTAGAGAATTGCCTGCCTTCAATTCTAGCTACTTCCTATGTGAATATGCACAAAGAATGTAGGTGTGGTTAATAAAACAGAAGAGGTTATTTTAATACATTTCATAACATCTTGCATGTACTTTGAAACTGTTTACTACAATATGACCTTCAAAAAATTGCATAATAAAAAATTTAATATTTTTAACAGACAATTCTATTTTTTTCTAAAATACATTCCTCATTTGGCATTCTTTAAACTACTATCTATATGCATTCTATGTTGTATGACTTAAATTATTGATAATGAATCCTTCAATATTTAAATGTTTTTCTTTTTCTTTTTGGCAAAGACTATTGGGCGTACAATTATTAACTTGTCTAGGTTTCTGGGCTTTGTGTAACAGTTTAAGTGAAATCAGAAGACAAAAATAAAGATAACTTTTTTCCCGTAGTATTCTGTTTTTCTGACTTACAATAACCTACAGCAGTGTCATTCTGGTCCCCATCCTTCTAATGGTTGATTGCCTCATTTTCCTACTCCTGACAGATTGACCTTCTTGGTCTTTGTATACTTTGACTTAAATTTTTGTGTCTTCTGTGAACATACATTAAAAATCCAGGGGAAAGGCTTCAAAAGATGAGTATCTAGATTTCCAATGAGGGTATCCGTTGGGGTTTGTTTGTTGGTTGGTTTATTTTTATTTTTTTTATTTTTTTATTTTTTTGGTACTGGGGATTAAACCCAGGGGTGCTTTACCATTGAGCCACACCCCACATCCCAGTCCTTTTTATTTTTTATTCTGAGGCAGGGTCTCACTAAATTGCTGAGGGTGTCCCTAAATTGTTGATGCTGGCCTCAAACTTGTGATCCTTCTGGCTCAGCCTCCTGGGTCCCTGAGATTACAGGCATGAGTTGCTGCTCCCAACCTATGGTAAATTTAATGTCAAGCTAATTTCATACGAGGTATCTCTAGCATTACCTAGCAAATAAACCTAACAAGGAAGGTTAATAGAAACAGGTGTTATACTACTGAATTTTAAACTCAGTGGTTCGCACTTTTTATTCAATGGTAATAATGGTACCACTACTTACACATTTATTATGTATGAATATATGTATCTATATCTATCTGTATATATATATATACACACACACAGATATATGTATATGTATATATATTCACACAGATAGATGATATATGTGTAAACACACACACACACACACACACACACAGGTAGATATAGATACATACACACACACATACATCTTAGGTCTTTCCTAGTTAAATCTTTACAACAATCTACAAAGTAGAAATCATTTCCTTCCTAGTTTTACTAATAGGTAACTGAACCACAAGGAGGTATAAAATTTGCCCAAGGTCACACAGTCAGAATGTGGCACATGGGAGATACCAACTCAGGAAGTCTTGTTCTCATGCTCTTGTTCATCATACGAGCCAATATGCCTCCTCTGCTCATTGCCCAACCTACAGCTGCAAAAGAAAATTTCTCCTAAAAAATTTGAATACACATTGAAACCTCTTGTAAATTTTGTACACTATCTGAATAATCTTTTGTGTTTCTGTTTCCCTGGTAGGCACCCTCTAATTTCCTTGCATCCATGTGGCAAGAGTGGAAAGACTAATTTGATGCTATTCTCTAGACCACAGTTTATTGATCCACAAATGGATCAATTCTTTCTCCAGATTAGCCACCAAGATCCTGTCCAGTATGTAAGGAACAGCTTGAGTTTCCAGTTTTAGCCTGACATGCTTTCTGAACACCAAAAATGTAACTTGAAAGCTGGTAGCAATAGCCATTTTCTGTCACATGGACCAGGTAAGAGAAAAATTGTCTTTAATGAAATAAATATAAAACAAAGTTTCCCAGAAAAGAATAGGTAGTTTCTTGTAATCCTATAGCAGACAGATGGAATAACTGGCTCCACTTCTTGACTATTCTTCTTATATGCCATTCTCTTTACAATATGACTGTGTAGCTCTTCCCCATCAAGAAGTGAAGTGTAATGTCCCATCACTTGAACCTGGGCTGGTCTTCTGACTTGACAAAAGTGACAGAGAACCAATCCAATCCTTAGATCACAAGAAACCTTGAACATTGTGTTAGTTTGCTTTCTATTGCTATAACAAAAACCTGAGATAAGTAACTTAAAATGAGGAAAGGTTTATTTTGGCTCACAGTTTTGGAGTCTATGGTTGGTTGGTCCATTGCTTGTGGGCCTATGGTAATGCAGTACATCATGGTGGAAGCATCTGGAAAAAGAAGTTGCTCACCTCATGGTGACTGGGAAGCAAAAGAGAGAGAAGGGGAGGCACCAACATCTCCTTCAAGGACATGACCCCAGTGACCTAACCTACTAGGCCCTAACTCCTAACATGTCCCACCATAACCCAAAAGTATCATGGGTGGGGGGCCCACGCTGTCAACACATGGACCTTTGGGGGACATTCACAATCAAAACTATAGCATTCCATCCCTGGTCTCCAATGACTCATGTCCCTCTTACAATGCAAAATACATTTAGTCCATCTCAAAGAGTCCCAGAAGTCTTAAGAGTTCTAACACTGCTCAAAAGTCCAAATTCAAAATCTCCTCTAAGATTAAAGGCAAACTCATAGCTGTGAGTCCTTGCAAGAATCAAAATGACAAGTTACCTGCTTATAGATACAATGATACAGGATGAACATTCCCATTCCAAAATGGAGGAATAGAGCCATAGAAAAGAAAGATAGGACCAATACAAGACTGAAAGTAAGCAGGGCAAGGCAAACTTCAAATGCTAATGTTCCATGTCTGGCATCTGGGGTACACTGTAATGGAAAGTGAGTTCCCAAGGTCTTGGGTATCCCCTACAGCCTTACTGGTTAGAGTCCACCTGGCCACTCTGTTGTGCTGGCTCTGCTAGCTGCATGTGGCTTCCCTCAGCAAGTATTTCATTTTCCTGGCATCTCTAACCTCCTAGAGTCTCTAATGTTTGCTTCAGCTTCACTCCCACAGTTTCAGGCATCATCCTGATGGGCTCTATTCGCAGATATTAACCCTGCCACACAATTCTTGGCCCCCCAGACTTTTCTTTGAAATCTCAGTAGAAAGGGCTAAAGATATAGCTCAGAGGTAGAGTGCTTGCCTAGCATGTGTGAGACCCTGGATTCAGTACTCAGTACTGAAAGAGAAAAACAAATAAAGACAGTGATATCTCAGTGGAAACCTCCATCACCCTATAATTCTTGCATTCTGCATGCCTGAAAAACCAGCATCACTTGGATGACACCAAGATCTATTGTCAGGACAAGCTATCCTGGGGCCTGTTTGAACCATGGCTTCAGGGGCCTCTGAGTATCCTTATGGCTGAACACTGGAGCACCCAATACGTACCTCAAATGCCTAGGTTTCTCTTCACAAATGAAAATATTTGAAACAAGTTCATACCTTTATTCCTTATGCCCTTAGGACAAAATACTTGGCTTTCCATCTAATAGTGCTAATCTCTTCAGCAATTGTATCTTCCTTGGCTACACCTTCAATCACTCCTTTTCTTACCAAGCTACAAATTTTTCAAATCTTTCTCTACATTTTGCTTCTGATTTTCACTATAAACCAGATTAAAAGCAGCCATCAAGTATGCATGCTGTAGACTGAATGCTGTGCTGCCTTAAAATATGCTCTGACAGATTAACTAGTCTATCACTTTTAAATTCAGTGTCCCACAAAGAGTCAGGGCATAGATGAAAGGAGGCCGCATTCTTTGCCACAATGTAACATGGATGACCTCCAATCAAATTCCCAAGAGTTCTTATTTCCATCTGAAACTTTATAAGCATAATCTTTACAACTGCATTTCTAACAACATTCTGGTCTTCTGAGGATTCACCAGAATTGTGCATGAATTTCTGTTTACAATATTCTAGATTTTTTCTAGCTCATTCCTTCAAACTTTTCCAAATTCCTAACTCAAACCAATTCTAATCATCTCAGGTATAGTCAAAGTAATAGACTTAATCCTGATATCAATTTTCTGTTAGCTTACCATTACTGTAACAAAATATTTAAGACAACTTAAGAAGAGGAAAGTTTTATTTCATCTTACCGTTCTGGCCATTTCAGTCCATGAGTGGTTGGCCCATTGCTTTGGGACATGTGGGGAGGCAGTTCATCATGGAGGGATCATCTGGCAGAGAAAGTTGCTACCTCATAGTGGCTGGGAAGCAAAATACAGAAAAGAGGAGGGGCCAAGGTGACAACATCTCCTTCAAAGACATGCCCCCAGTGATCCATCTCACCTCCTAAAAGTTCTACCACAACCCAACACCACCATCAACTGAGGACCAAGCCTTTAAAACATGGGTCTTTGGGGGATATACATGATCCAAACTATAGCATACATGTATACTTTTTCTTTTTGACCCATCCATTTCATAAGATCATGATTTCTTAGCTGGGTGGAGGGGTAGGAGCATAGCTATGTTGCCCCAGTCAAAGTCATTCCAACAAACCAATCCTAGCCAACCCACAAGCTGACCAAAGAGACAAGAAGCCTACTTGAGATCATCCAAGTCTAGCCTAGATGTATAGAACTGTCCAGCCAACACATAAACTTGTGAAAAATAATAAATGGTTGTTATTATAAGTTGTGCAACATTTAGCTATTACAGATACCTGCAATATTCCCATTGATAGTTCTGAAGGCCTGGATACATCCCAGAGGTGGGGTTCCATGACTCACATTTGTAGTCTGAAAATATACTTTCCATTTGTCTTATGTATCCTCAATTGGATTTCTGGCATTTGAAACCACAAGAATCCTAACTGACTAGAGTTCTACAGGATCTAAGAAATCTTACCCTTACGGAGTTCCATAAGAAGTAAGCAGACCTATGATGTGGTGGCTTAAAGATACTGGGCAAGGGAATATTGGGGGGGGATGGTACTTAGGGTCCAATACAAAAAAATACACACACACACACATACACACACACACACACACACACATATATATGTGTGTGTGTGTGTGTGTGTATATATATGCTAAGTGTGTCATTTGGAGAAAATTTGATTCAAGGATGTAGTTACAAAAGTAACAGAAGAAAGAAAGTAGGGAAGGCGGGGGTGGTAGATGATGAAAAGCAAGAAGAGAGATACCCAGAGACTAGAAACTGCTGACACCTCTGAGCTGGTGTTACAAGCCTGTACCTGCCACTGTGCTGATGTAGGTACTGTAAGAGTCTGCTCTGGCTCTTCTGATGAGGTATCGCCCCAAACAGGGATAGAAGTTTGGCAACACTGTTAGTGCAACAAATGTCATCATTGCTGCCCAAGACAGTCAGAAACTGGAAATCATAGGCGAATCCCTTTCCCCACTTCAGTCTTCAAAGTCCTACCAGTGCCTATTAGTACTACTAGTGCCTAACCGGGAGCCTGCTAGAGAGGGAGTTTGGAAACTGGAACTTGCAGACTTCCAGGCCTTTAGAATATTAACAGAGCACAGAAAGGCAAAAGCAGCAATGAACTTTAAGAGAACTCATTTCCAAATTGAACTTAAAGTGAAGTGACTTGGAGGGTTGTTGAAGGATCCTATGGCCAAGATAAGGTAAAAAAGAAGCTGAACTAACTCCCTTCAAAGTACCTTGAAGATTGGACAAGGAGGAAGTTAATAGTGGTTTGTATCAAGTAGAGACCAGAGGGCCATTCCTAGATGTTTGGACCACACAGTAGTGTACCTGGGACTGTAATAAAACTCTGAAGCAGGGAAGGTAAATCTGAAAATGCCAATTGACTTTTCCCTCAACGCATTAAAAGGGAACTCAGAGAAGATTAGATTTTGTTTGGAGAAATAAAAGAATATAACATTCTTACAATCAGAGCATTCAAGTGAAAGGTATATAGCCTACAGGATGGTGGAGTTCCAAAATGCTTCCATATTCCATACCACACTGGGTGGAAAGAAAATAGAGATTTAATGATGGGCCCAAGAGTTGCATGGTTGTTAGAGAGCTAAGTGTGCTTGCTGACTTCTGGATTAGTGTTCCCACTGTATCATGCTGCCACCAAAAGTTTTGGTGCTGAATGCTTCAACAAGTTTGTGACAGGGTCTCTACTGTCATTTTGTTGATAATGATGTTGGTAGTTTTTATTTTTAAAAATTATGTGACTAATGTATGAATATATTCTTATTGCAATAATTTAAAATTATATATTTGTTTCAAGAATAAAATGGAGGCCCTTAAGCCTCTCTTGCTCATTCACCCCACTCTGATCCAAATAATGGAGTGCTATCCTCACCTTCAATAAATCTGTACTGTATTGAAAAAAAAGAAAAAGAAAAAAGAATGAAATGGAAAGTCCCCTTTGCATCTTTTCCTGTTCTCTAGACACTCCTCAAAGGAACCAGATTAGGAGCTGAGACCGCTAATCAAGGAGCAAGAACCTTGACCTTGAATTTTTATTGAAATTTGGCAATTGAGACCCAGATTGAGAAGATAAAAGCCTACAAAAGTGTCAAAAAGTTTGTTTGGCAGTTATTGAATCTATGTCTAGGGCAGATTGCCCCTGTGATCTGAACATTCTAAAGAGGTATCTCTGATGTAAGCATTAAACCGATCCCTCATTTCAATATGTGAGATGGAATCCCCAAAATTTGAATGTTTTAGTACAAAGAGATTCACAATGTAAGAGGCTGCTTGTCCAAATAGGCAGCTAAGTGTTCTGTGTGACAGATATTATTCTGAGAGAAATATTTCGTTTGGCTTAAGATCTCTCTATCCTAAAAATGTCACTTATTTTTGTGGGTAAGAGTATGTGAAAAAATAAAAATATATATATATATATAAAAATAAAAGAGAGTATGTGTGTTTTGCAGGCTTGTTAACAGGAGACTGGGAACTCAGCTCCATGAAGCTGAAGAAGCTGTTTTCTTTAGTGTCACAGCACAAGCAATGTTGCTTTGGGGCCCATGAAATACTTGGCAGACTCAAAGCATAGTTTCAATTTATATCAGTATGTGCAAAAAAATTCTTTGGAAGGACAAACACCAAAACTTTATGCAGGCTATCTCTGGGTAACAGAATTATGAGATCTTATAATAATTTTTGTCATTTTGTCATTGTGTCTCTTTAAATTTTTCTGAGGTATAAATATATTAATTGCATTATTTTTTAAATAATTAAAAATTATCCAATGGCCAGGGGTAGAGCTCAGTGGTAGAGTACTGGCCTAGTTAAGCACAAGGGACTGGGTTTGATCCCCAGCACCACAACCACCACAACAAATTATTCCAAAGGAGAGAAATAAAAGAGTACAGAGTGCACTTACCTTAAGTTCAACATCTGCTTCCTTTTTGCTTATATGATTGTCTTATAAATATAAGCAGATGGGGTGGTGCATGCCTATAATGTCAGCTACTTGGGAAGGCAAAGCAGAAGGATCACAAGTTCAAAGTCAGACTGGGCAACTAAATAAGACCTATCTCAAAATAAGTTTAAAAAGGACTGGAAATGTAGTTCATTGGTAAAGCACTTTCCTAGCATGTGCAAGGCCCTAGGTTCAATTTCCAGTAACACACACATACACACAAAATGTAAATGTTCCTTATATTTTGAAATATGAGTTAAAAATATAACTTCTACTCATTAGCCAGAGAAGCAGCATTTGGGTGTATACTAATAGTTTGGTAAATAGTCTTTGATAATTACTACTGGAGTTTTTGTAATCTGTGCTTCTCCAGCTGTGACTAGAGAATTTATTCTGGGTCTTCAGGTCACCAAATTTGTTTGGTCCTGTTTGCTACACAAACACCCACCAAGCCTTCAGGTTTTTGGAGTTCTGTAGAACAGTCACAGAAAGAAAAAAGAAGGAACCTGTGTCTACTGTTTGCTCTGGAAGAACACATATCCACAGACACTTAGCATTGAATCTTCTTATTAAACTACATAAAGGGTGGTCAGAAATCTAGATTCATGCAGACAATTTCCAATTTTAGATATTGTCAGGACATCTGTCTTGAAAACTAAAGTTGAAAAAGAGTTTATACTATAAATGAGTGAATTATATGATACATAAAATATTTCAATAAAGTTTTTTTATTATTAAGAGAGAGATAGGAGGGCTAGGAATGTAACTCAATCATAGAGTACTTGCCTACCAGGTACTAGGCCCTCAGCTCCATCTCCAACACTGCAAAAAATAAAATAAAGACGAAGAGGATAGAATACAAAGGTTACATAGTAGAACAAAGAAAGCATGCTGGGCTTGGTGGCATACACTTGTAATCCCAGTGGCTCAGGAGGCTGAGGCAGAAGGATCTGAGTTCAAAATCAGCCCCACAACTTGGTAAGGCCCTGAGCAACTTAACAAGACGCTGTTTCAAGTAAGATTAAAATCCAAAAATAAGTCAAAATGACCAGGAATGCAAGTCATATCTCAATAATAACCCTAAATGTAAATGGTGTAAACTCATCAATCAAAAGACATAGACTGTCAGATAGGATTAAAAAGAAAGACCCAACAATATGCTGCCTTTAAGAGATGCATCTCATAGAAAAACATGCCCACAGACTAAAGGTGAAAGGTTGGGAGAAAACATACCACGCACATGGACATACGAAAAAAGCAGGAGTTTCCATCCTCATTCCAGATAAAGTAGACTTCAAGCCAAAGTTAGTCAGAAGGGATAAAGAAAGACATTTCATACTTCTTAAGGGAAGCGTAAATCACCAAGATATAACAATCATAAATATTTATGCACCAAACAATGGCACATCCATGTATGTCAATCAGATCCTTCTCAATTCCAGGAACCAAATAGACCAAAACACAATAATACTGGGGGACTTTAATACTCCTCTGTCACCATTGGACAGGTCTTCCAAGCAAAAATTGAACAAAGAAACCATAGAACAATCGCTAATTTAGACTTAACAGACATATATAGAATATTCCATCCATCAAAAAGCGAATACACTTTCTTCTCAGCAGTTCATGGATCTTTTCTAAAATAGACCATATGTTATGCCACAAAGCTACTCTCAACAATTACAAAAACATAGAGATACTATCTTGTATACTATCAGATCATAATGGAATGAAATTAGAAATCAATGATAAAGGTAAAACAGAAACTACTCCAACACCTGGAGATTAAATAATATACTATTGAATGATGCATGGATAACAGAAGACATTGGGGGGAAATAAAAAAATTCTTAGAAGTCAACAAGAACAAAGATACAACATATCAGAATCTCTGGGGATACTATGAAAGCAGTGCTAAGAGGAAAATTCATTGCATGGAGTACATTCAATAAAAGAATGAAAAGTCAACAAATCAATGACCTCACATTATAGCTCAAAGTCCTAGAAAAAGAGGAACAGATCACCACCAAAAGTAGTAGAAGACAGGAAATAATTAAAATCAGAGCTGAAATCAATGAAATTGAAACAAAAGAAACAATTCAAAAAATTGACAAAACAAAAAGTTGGGTCTTTGAAAAAATAAAGAAAATTGATAAACCCTTACCACACTAACGAAGAGAAGGAGAGAGAAACTCCAAATTACTAAAATTCATGATGGAAATGGAAATATTACAACAGACACAATTGAAATACAAAACATAATTAGAAGCTATTTTGAAAATCTATACTCCAACAAAATAGAAAACCTGGAAGATATCAACAGGTTCCTAGAGGCATATGAGCCACACAAACTGAATCTGGAGGACATACACAACTTAAATAGATCAATTACAAGCAATGAAATAGAAGAAGTCATCAAAAGTCTACCAACAAAGAAAAATCCAGAACCAAATGGATTAACAGCCAAGTTCTACAAGACCTTCAAAGAAGAGCTCATTCCAATACTCCTCAAAGTATTTCATGAAATAGAGGAGGAGGGAATCCTTCCAAACTCATTCTATGAAGCTAATATCACCCTGATACCAAAACCAGAGAAGGACACATCGAGGAAAGAAAATTTCAGACCAATATCCCTAATGAACATAAATGCAAAAATTCTTAACAAAATTTTAGCAAATCACATACAAAAGCATATTAAAAAGATAGTGCACCATGATCAAGTGGGTTTCATCCCAGGGATGCAAGGTTGGTTCAACATCCTGAAATCAATAAATGTAATTCACCACATCAGCAGACTTAAAGTCAAGAACCACATGATTATTTCAATAGATGCAGACAAAGCATTTGATAAAATACAGCACCCCTTCATGCTCAAAACACTAGAAAAAATAGGGATAGTAGGAACGTTCCTTAACATTGTAAAGGTCATCTATGCTAAGCCCACAGCTAACATCATTCTAAATGGAGAAAAATTGAAAGCATTCCCCCTGAGAACTGGAACAAGGCAGGGATGCCCTCTTTCTCCACTTCTTTTCAACATTGTCCTTGAAACTCGAGCCAGAGCAATTAGAGAGACCAAAGAAATTAGAGGAATATGAATAGGAAAAGAAGAGCTCAAACTATCCTTATTTGCTGATGACATGATTCTCTATTTAGAAGACCCTAAAAATTCCACCAGAAAACTTCTGGAACTCATAAATGAATTCAGTAGAGTAGCAGGATATAAAATTAATGCTCATAAATCTTATGCATTTTTATTTGTAAGTGATGCATCCTCTGAGACAGAAATTAGGAAAACTATAACATTCACTATAGACTCTAGAAAAATAAAATACTTGGGAATCAATCTAACAAAAGAGGTGAAAGACCTCTACAATGAGAACTACAGAACACTAAAGAATGAAATTAAAGAAAGTCTGAGAAGATGGAAAGATCTCCCATGTTCTTGGATAGGCAGAATTAATATAGTCAAAATGGCCATACTACAAAAGCGCTATACAAATTCAATGCAATTCTAATTAAATTCTCAATGACAGACCTCATAGAATTAGAGCAAGCAATCATGAAATTCATTTGGAAGAATAAGAGACCCAGAATAGCTAAAACAATTCTTAGCAAGAAGAGCGAAGCAGGGGATATCACAATACCAGATCTTCTAATATACTACAGAGTAATAGTAACAAAAACAGCATGGTATTGGCCCCAAAATAGACAGGTAGATCAATGGTACAGAATAGAGGACTCAGAGACAAACCCACATAAATACAGGTATCTCATACTTGACAAAGGAGCCAAAAACATACAATGGAGAAAAGACAGCCTCTTCAACAAATGGTGCTGGGAAAACTGGAAATCCATATGCAGCAAAATGAAACTAAACCCATATCTCTCACCCTGTACAAAACTCAACTCAAAATGGATCAAGGACCTAGGAATTAGACCAGAGACCCTGCACCTAATAGAAGAGAAAATAGGTCCAAATCTTCATCACGTTGGCCTAGGACCAGACTTTCTTAACATGACTCCCAAGGCGCAAGAAATAAAAGCAGGAATCAATGATTGGGATAGAGTCAAACTAAGAAGCTTTTTCTCAGCACAGGAAACAATCAGAAATGTGAAGAGAGAGCCTTCAGAGTGGGAGAAAATCTTTGCCACTCACACTTCAGATAGAGCACTAATCTCCAGAATCTACAAAGTACTCAAAAATCTTTACACCAAGAGCACTAATAACCCAGTCAATAAATGGGCCAAAGAAGTGAACAGACACTTTACAGAGAAAGATCTACAAGCAATCAACAGATTTATGAAAAATGTTCAACATCCCTAGTTATAAGAGAAATGCAAATCAAAACTACCTTAAGATTTCATCTTACCCCAATTAGAATGTCTTTTATTAAGAATACAGGCAACAACAGGGGTTGGCATGGATGTGGGAAAAAGGGTACACTCATACATTGCTGGTGGGATTGCAAGTTGGTGCAGCCACTCTGGAAAGTGGTGTGGAGATTCCTTATAAAACTTGGAATGGATCCACCATTTGACCCTGCTATCCCACTCCTTGGCCTATACCCAAAGGACTTAAAATCAGATTACCACAGTAATGCAGCAACATCAATGTTCATAGCTGCCCAATTCACAGTAGCTAGATTGTGGAACCAACCTAAATGCCTTTCAATAGATGAATGGATAAAGAAACTGTGGTATATATACACAATGGAACATTACTCAACCATAAAGAAGAATAAAATTATGGCAGTTGCAGGTAAACGGATGATGTTGGAGACTGTTAGGTTAAGTGAGATTAGCCATTCCCAAAAATCCAAAGGCCGAATGGTCTCTCTGATAAGTGAATGATGATGTACAATGTGGGGTGGAAGGGTGGCAAGAATGGAGGAAGAATAGATAGCATAGAGGGAAGGGAGGGGAGGGGTCAGGGTGGGGGGGGTAATAATAACAGAATGTGTGACAGACATCATTGCCCTGTGAACATGTATGAATTCACAGATGGTGTGACTCTACTTTGTGTACAACTAGAGAAACAATAGCTGTACTCCAATTGTGTTCAATGAATCAAAATTAAATAAATTAAAAAAAAAAAGGGCTGGGGATGAGGCTCAGTGGTAAAGTGCCTCTGGGTTTTATCCCCCGTAACCCGCCCCCACCAAGAAAAAGCACAATGCTGTAATAAATACATGTTGAATGAATGAATAAATGAGTGAACTCTTGAATATAGAGTTAATCATCCTGTTGATTTAAAAAACAAAAAATTAATACATAAAACACATACAATTTAAGATTAAGATTTCCACTGATTAAAATGTAAGAAATCTGATGAAACTCAAAGCTTTAGGAAAGCTTGAAGAAAGTAATCTCCATGTAGGGGTAAACTACAAGGGTGATTATCATGAATACAAAGGGGAAAAAATAGTTTAATTCCAGCTGAGTCAGGAGGGTCCCAAGTTCAAGGCCAGCCTAGACAACTCAGTGAGACCTCTCTCAAAATAAAATTTTAAAAACGGCTGGTGGTAGAGTGTGTGGAGGTCATGGGTTCAACTCCAATACCACACACACACACACACAAACATATACGAGAAAGGGGTAAGAGGACAAAAAGAAAAGAAACACACTTCTAGTTATGGAAATATAGAACAAATTATGCAGGCAAGTTTTAAGATTTGAGAATGGTATGTGATAGCCAGCTCCCAAGATGACCCCAATGATTATTGCTTCCTAGTAGTCACACCCTACATAATTCCCTCCCACATTATAGAATTAGTCCGTTACCAATAGAATGGAACAGAAGTAATGGTTCATCTTCCAAGGATAAGTCATTAAAGATAGTTTAGCTTCTGCTCCACTCCCTCTTCCCACTTCTCTCTCAGGTAATTTTCTCTGTGAAAAGCCAGCATCCCTCTGGAGAGCCCCTTGTAGGAAGAAAGGAGGCCTCCTGTCAAGAGAGAGTCCTATGAGTGAAGAATACTCAATCCAGTCAAGTCTTCAGATGACAGCAGCCCTATTTAATATATTACATGCAAGTTCATGAGAGAACTTGCTAGAATCACCGAACTAAGCCCCTCCTAGATTCCTAGCCATCAGAAGCTATGTGCAATAATAAATATTCTAGTTTTAACTCTAAAGAGGGGTAATTTATTACACATTAAAACTAAGTAGTATGGTAGAGAATAGAAGAAGTGACAAAAATCCCAGACTTATGAAATATTATAGGTATTTTGAGAAAATAAAATTTGTGAAATTCTGTAAGACCTAATTGGTCTTACAGAACCTTCTCACTTATTAATTACCTCCTCTCCAAAAGTTTCAATATGTTTGACAGGAAGATTTTACTCACCTGTGGAAACGTTTCTAATTGGATAATAAAAGTGCATGGAAAATTTAGATTTAAGCTGATCATGATTTTTTTCTCTACAAATATTAATGTCTTTGTTCATAAATATTAGGAATACTTTTCTAATAAGAAATTCATTGTGAGAAACATAATTTTACACCTGAGAAAGTCCAGAGGAGAGTAGTTGACAAATTTTAAGAACTCTTTTCATCATAGAAGTTTCCTTTTTTTCATAGTTTTTATTATGATTTTGGACAAAAGATAATTTTCCTTATGAACAACTTCTTCCTTATGGAGTCATGGAATATCAGCCTTTACCCCCAGTTGATTGTGTCAAGATGAACATCTACTAATCCTAAAAAGCTGGAATGTTGAATGGGTGGAGTGGGATTGATTTCATTTTTCTATGGTTGGCTGGATCTTTGACATGTACATTCGGATGCTGTATGTAGCTGTTTTCATTCATGTAGGAAGAAGCAGAAAAAGACTGTTAGGTGAGAGGGAGAAAATGAGTTAGGAAGGCAGAGAAGTCACTTAATTTCTTGTACATAGAAGTCAAGAGAATATGACCAGCTCTGTCCTTGTTTCTAGGTTTCTGAAGGTACTCCTGTGCTCCAACATAGGCTTATTGTTTTGTTAAGCTAAAGGGGTGCAGTGGTGCACACCTGTAATCTCAGCTTGAAAGTGAGTTCTGTCTAATACAAAAATAATGCAGTAATAAATTCTAAAAGGTTAATTAAGAAAATTGGGAAAGATTTAAATTTACAACTCTTCATCATAGCACTGGACACACTAAACATTCAACTACAAAAGACTAATATATTCCTTAAGGACCCAATACAAATCATATTGCAAAGGAATGTTAAAGTAGGATTACATGTTAGTGAGACCCTCTGCAACTTAGTGAGATGCTGTCTCAAATTTTAAAAGGCTGGAGATGTAGCTCACTGGTAAATCCCAGGAAAGAAAGAGAAAGAGAGAAGGAGGGAGGGGGAAGGAAGGAAGGAAGACAGGAAGAAAGGAAGGAAGGAAGGAAGGAAGGAAGGAAGGAAGGAAAGAAGGAAGGAAAGAAGGAAGGAAGGTAATAAATGTGAATGAAAAAGCAAGTTTGGCATGGTTCTGTCCTGCTGGAAATGTAGCTCAGTGGTAGAGCACTTACCAAGCATATGCAAGATGCTAGGTTTAATCCCTAACCCAGGAAAAAACAAAAACAAAAGCTCCCTAGTAAATGTTCTGTCCAATAGGATCCATTTGTATTTAAATTATAGATAGGCATAACAATGATGACATCATATAAACAAAAATGTCAACAGTGTTTCTTTGTGAATGGTGGAATTGTAAAAAATTTTATTTCCTTTTTAAAAAACAAAACACCTCACCAGGCATGGTGGTGCATACCTGTTGAGACAGGCCACACATAGGCAGCTAGGAAATTAGAGTGGATTAGGAAATCAAACTTATGACCCCAGCTATTCCTAGCCACAAGGTCAGTTCCTTAACATCCCCTAGACAAAACCGTCCCCAGAAGGTATTTCCTCTTGTGCCAAAAGACCTTCATCCCCACTATTGTGATGATTAAGGCTTAAAAATCACTTTTCTCCAAATCTACTGGAAAAGGCAAAACAGAGAGAGTTGGTTGGCCTCCTTTCTAAATCTTATACCCACCGATCATTTATAGAGACAGATCAAGCCAATAAAAACTTGGACAACAGACACCCATTGGCATCCCACTCTTGGGACCCTTCCTTCTTTAGGAGCTCTGCTTTCTTTCTATTACTCTAATAAATCTTGTTACTTTGATCTCATTTTGTGTGCATAGTTTTCATTCTTCAAAGTTTTGAGACAAAGAACCCACCCACCCATCCTCTGTGTTACACTATGATCATAGGTACTCCAGGGGCTGAGGCACGAAGATTGCAAGTTCCAGGTCGACTTGGGAGTCCTTATCTCAAAATGAAATAAAAAGAACTGTGTGGGGATGTAGCTTAGTGCCAAAGCACTAGCCAGGTACGTGTAAATCTGTTTGCAATAAGGAGTCTGCACTTTTTGTGCATTAAAAATAAATGAAGAATATTTTCAGTATTTGGGAGTTGAGAGGAGGAAGATGGCCCATTAGAGGCTCTCAGCACTAATCTGAACCAACAGTTGTCCAACTGCATGTTGAGGTGGGTGGTGAGGGAGTCATAGAAAAGTCCTGGAGTGCCACCATAGAGAGTTAGTGACCAGAAGAAACCCAGACATATTGGGTTACAGAATGGATGGAGAAATAGAACACTAACACTAACTTGGCAGCTCCACAGGGGGAGAGGAAGTACCCCATCAGCTGGCTAAAAGTTCATTCCTATGATCTCCAGTAGTACAGAGTCTGCCACATGGCAAATGGGCAGGGTGAACAGACAAGGAAATCTGGGTGCACAGCAAGTTGGTGCAGAAGAGTTCTCAGCACTTCCCACTGTGTTCTTACAGTGCCCTGGTGAGGAGCCATCTTAAGAAGGGTTCAATCATCTAAGTTTACAGCTTGGGAGATCAGAAGCCACTGCATTTTTTTGTTTGTTCATTTGTTTTGTTTTGTTTTGTTTTGTTTTGTACATCTCCAACATCCAATGACCTCTTCTCTTCACTGGCTCAACAGGCATCCACCCCAATATCAGTTTGGTCCCAAGGAAATGACTGTAACACAAATCTACTCAGTAGTCTAGGCAGTGGGAAGTTTGGTCCTGGAGTGGGAAGGAAGTAGAAGCACTTGGTGGTTTGGCTTCTGTGATGAAGAGAGACCAGCTGTGTGTGGATTCTCATGGGGACTGGGGCTGGGAGTACTGGGCTGGGACTAGCGGATCTCTTAGTTCCCATGCTCCCCACCCCAACACAGATCCCATTGGCTTAGTCACTCCCTCTTGTTCAGAGGCATTCAGAGGATATGCTGCTCTGCCATGGTGGGACATTTGCCACACCTCCAAACACTGACTGAGGGTCTCAGAACCATGGGAGGACAAACTGGATCATTCTACTGACTCCAGGAAAGAGTGGCTGGCAGGCAGCTCCTACTTTTGCTGTGTCCCTGTCCCATGTGCGGGAATGGTTACACCTACTGTAGACATTTTTGCTTCAGCCCACATAGGTGGGCAAGAAGGGCAGAGTTCAGCCTACAAACTACCCTAACTGGTACTTTGTTTGGCCTGGAGCTGAGAAAGAACACACCAACTGCAGTTGTAGCTGACTAAACCACTTCTATCCCTAATATGTGGCGAATTTCAAAAGTAAAATTAGAGCTCCTGGAAAGAAATGTCTCCATTTAAAAAATCTTAGCAGGGTTTTGTTTGTTCTTTTACATTTGTTTTTGTTTTGTTCTGTGTTGTTTTGTTTCCCATTTTTGCATTCTTTTATCTAGTTTTTTGTTTTTTTTTAATTCTTTAATTGGGTTTTCTCTTTTCATCTTTCTCATTCTTATTGCCTTTTATTTCTTTCTTTCTTCATTTATTCTTATGTCTTTCTGCCCTTCTACCCTTTCAAATTTTAGTGAAATTTTAATTTTAAATTTTAAAATGAAATATTTAACTTTTGTCTATTTTGTGTTATTATTGCCCCTTTCATCTCTATGGTCAATAATGTTGTAGATATTCTTAATTAGTTTTTTATAATACATCTATATCTGGTTTACTTATAAGTTGCTACTGTCACTGGTGGCCTATTGACTCCTCTCAAAGTGGGTTCAATTTCCAGCACTTTGAATATGTTGGGTGGGAGCTTTGATGTAGAACTCTATCTGCAACCCACCTAAGAGACACTACCTTACTCCATCCAAGACCTAGTCTTGCTCAAACTTTGGTGGATACCTTAACTTAAAGAATAGGGGAAGAAAAAAGGCTCCCAACTGATGGTCCATCACAAATAGGCACAAATGGGGTCTAAAGATCCACTATCAGACAATCACCTCCCTCAACAACAACAGAGAAAAATAACAGAACTGTTGCCCCCAAGGAGCCCTAGCATAGGTTGCTCCCAAATTATCTCAGACTGCACAATGCTGACAAAACTACAGACTGTGAGAATAACCACAGTGAGTATACCTCATATACTACACTGTCATGCCTACCTGAACAAGCAAAAGGACTCCACTTATGCAAGTCCTGCAGAGGAAGCAAGTTCCTCAGGTTCTGACACAGGTCACCAAGAGTCAAAATCCATTAAGCATAGCCTAAGAAGCCACAGGAGGACTGTAATATGTAGTCCACCTAGAATTAAACTCAACACTACACAACAAACCAAGATTCCAAGGAACATCAGCAGAAGCCTGCTCACTAAGAAGACCCTCACATAATAGTGGAAGAGACATCCATTGCAACAGATGCGTAATTCCCAACATAGATACACAAGAAACATGAAAAAACATGACAGCATGACTCCTCCAAAAATTTGTAACTCTCATGTAATTGAATTGAATTGAATTCATAGAACTTATCAAAGGGATAAAATGCTGGAAAAAGAATTGAAAAAACTGATTGTACAGATGATCAATGAATTCAAAGAAGACACAAATAAACAGCTGAATAAGTTAAGGAAGACAATGCAGAATATTAAAGAACAAGTTACTAAACTGGACACAGTGATGCATATCTATAATCCCAGGAACTTGGGAGGCTGAGTCAGGAGGCAAGTTCAAGGCCAGCCTCAGCAATTTCATGAGACTTTGTCACAAAACAAAAAATACAGGGCAGAAATACAGCTCAGTGGTAAAGCATCCTTAGGTTTCATCCCTGGTACTACCAAAAGAAAAAAAAAAAAAGCAAGTCAATAAAGAGAGATTATGAAAAAGAAACAAATCTTATAAATAAAAAGGTCAATAAGTCAAGTAAAAAACTCAATTGAATGCCTCACCAATAGACTATTAAGAAAAACTATCAGTACTTGAAGACAAGTATAAAGTAGCACATCCTGAGAGTAATAAAGAAAAGAAAATAAGAATAAGCTGGGTTGTGGCTCAATGTTAGAGTGTTTGCCTAGCATGTGTGAGGCCGTGGGTTCAATCCTCAGCACCACATAAAAGTAAAATAAAGGTATTGTGTCCACCTACAACTAAAACAAAATATTTTTCAAAAAAAGAAAGTAAGTATTAACAAAACATATAAGAACAAAGGGACAAGATTAAAAAGAGAACAATCATATGAATCATAGGTGTAGATGAAGGAGCAAAGGAAAAGGCTAAAAGCATACAAAATATATTTGGTGAAATAATAAAAAATTTCCTAAATCTTGAATGTTATGGGCATATGAATGATAAGGACATCTAAGTACTAAAATATTTAGAACCCCAAATAGATATGACTAGAAAAGAACCTCTCCACAACTTATTAAGCTGCCACTATTAAAGAACAAAGAAAAAATATTAAAAGCTGCAAGAAGCTGGGCAAATGGTGCATTCCTGTAATCCCAGCAACTCCAGAGACTGAGAAAGGAGGATCACAAATTCTAGGTCACCATGGGCAACTTAGCAAGATCCTCAGCAACTTAGCAAGATCCTATCTCAAAAATTAAAAAAAAAAAAAAAAAATGGGTGGTAAATGTAGCCCAGTGGCAAAATGTCCTGGGGGTTGGAGGCTGCAAGTCACATTTAAAGGCAAACTTATCAGAGTAACAGCAGCTCTCTTAGAAGAAATTCTGGAGTCCAGGAGAATAAGGAATGATGCATTTCAAGTCCTAAAAGAAAACAATTGCCAATCTAGATTACTATACCTAGCAAAGTAATCTTCAGAATTGAAGAAGAAATAAAGACCTTCTATGATAAGCTTAAGCAAATAGAATTCATGACACCTAAACTGGCATTATAGAAGATACATGAAGAAATTCTATACCCAGAAGAGGAAGAAACATGACATGATGTCAAGAGCACAGGAAAGAATAAATCTACTAGAAGAATAGATAAACAAATGAGAATGAGCAAAGAATCAAACACTATTAATACAGAAAAACATCAAACCTCTAAGACAAATGAAAGGAAGAAACAGAATATTCAAACAACCAAAAGAAAAGACAACAAAATGACAGGAGCAAATAAATAATTTTCAATAACCCCCAATGTAAATATTCTTAATTCTCCAGTTAAAATGCAGCCTGTCTAACTGCATTTAAAAACAAGATCCATGCCAGGTGCATGGCACACACCTATAACCTTAGTGAGTTGGGAGGCTGAGGGAAGAGGATCACGAGTTCAAAGCCAGTCTAAGCAAATTAGCAAGTCCCTAAACAACTTAGTGAGACCCTGTCTCAAAAAAAAAATAAAAATAAAAAGGGGTTGGGGATGTGACTCAGTGATTAAACACCCCTGATTTCAATTCCTAGTAGTGAATAATAGTAATAAAATAAAAATTTTAAAAAGACCCAACTGTTTACTGATTGCAGGAAACCCACTTCACCTTCAAACACATACACAGACAAAACTGAAAGGAGGGAGACTGATACTCTGATCTAATGGAATCTGAAAACAAGCAGGAAAAGCAATACTCATATTCAACAAAGTTGACTTCAAAAGACAAAGAAGGTCACTACCTATGAATAAAGGGAACAATCCATCAAGAAGATACAATGATTGTAAATGTATGTGCACTGAATGTCAGAGCACCTAATTTTATAAAACAAATACTACAGAACTTAAAGGGGGAGATAAGTCCCAATGAAATTCTGGTGAGTGACTTCAATACCCCATTCTCACCAGTAGATAGATTTTCCAGACAAAATATCAACAAAAAACATCAGAGTAAAATTGTACTACAGACCAAATGGAATTAACAAACATCTACAGAATATTTCATCTGACAACTGCAGATACACATTTTTTTTCATCAGTGTTCAAAATATTCTCCAGAATTAAGTCACATTTTAGGTTATAAAGTAAATCTTAACAAGTAGAAAAAAAAATGTAAACAAATTTTATGTCTTATCAGACCATAACAGAATGAGATTAGGAATCAACAGCAAGAAAAACCAAAGACCTTACAGAAATACATGATGATTGAACAATAGGCTTTTGAATAAACAGTGAAGAAATCAAGGGAAAAATATTTATAATTCCTAGAATCAAATGAAAATGGAAATACAACCTACCAGAATTTATGAGACATAGTGAAAGCAGTTATAAGAGGGGAGTTTATAGTTATAAGTGCCTATATTAGAAAAACAAAGAGATAAAGAAAAAGAAATCCTAATGATAAATATCAAGGCCTTAGGAAAACAAGAACAAATGAGACCCCAAATCAATAGAAGGAAAGAAAGAATAAAGATCAGAGCAGAAATACATGAAATAGAGACTAAAGGGTCAATAGTTATTCTTTGAAAAGACAAACAAAAATTAACAAACCCTTAGCCAAACTAATCAAAAGAAGAGATAGAGAAGACCCAAATAAATAAATTTCAAGACAAAAACAGGGGTATTAAAATAATCCCACTAAAATCCAGAGGATAATTATGGAATATTTTGAGAAATTATATGCCAAAAAATTGGAAAATCTAGAAAAAAATGTAAAATTTTCTGGGTACGTATGACCTAGAAAAATTGAACCAAGAGGATATAAAACGCCTAAACATATTAATAATGAGAAAGGAGAGCAAAGAAGTAAGAAAAACCTCCCAACCAATAAAAGCTCAGGACTGGATGGATTCACAGTTGAATTTTACCATACTTTAAAAGAATTAAAACCAATACTCCTCAAACTACTCCATGCAATACGAAGGGAATTAACTCTTCCAAACTTATACTAAGAAGCCAGTACTACCTTGTCACTGAACCCTGATGAAGACATAATTAAAAGAAAAAAAGATAGGAAGGAAGTACTGAAGGAAAGATGGAAGGAAGGAAGGAAGGAAGGAAGGCAGGCGCACGGACGGAAAGGAGGAAAATTGTAGACCAATATCCCTGATGAGGCTAGATGCAAAAAAAAAAAAAAAAATCCCCAATAAGGCTGGGAATGTAGCTCAATGGTATAACACCTGCCTAATGTGTGCAAAGCTCTGGGTTCAAGTCCCAGCTCTGCAAAAATAAATAAAATAAATAAATAAATCCTTAATAAAATACCTGCAAATCAAATTACAGTAAAAAGAATACATAGCATGATCAAGTTGGTTTAACTTCAGGCATGCAAATAAATAAATGTAATACACGTAATACAGCACATAAATAAATAAAGAATAAAAATCACAGGATTGGGCTGGGTTTGTGGCTCAGTGGTACAGCATTTTTGCCTAGCACATGTGAGGCCCTGGGTTCAATCCTCCGCACCACATAAAAATAAATTTAAAAAAAAATCATAGGATCATTTCAAAATATGCAGAAAAAAACCTTCAGTAAAATCCAACATCCCTTCATGACAAAAACTCTTAATAAACTAGATATGGAAAGGTCACACCTCAACATAGTAAAGGTTATATAATGCAAACATACTGCCAACATACTGATGAGAAAAAAATGAAAGCATATTCTCTAAAATCTGGAATGGGTCAAGGGTATTCACTCTCACCTCTCTTATTCAATATAGTACTAGAAGTTTTAGCCATAGCATTCAGACAAGAGAAAGAAAAGGGATTCGAATAGGAAAAGAGGAAGTCAAATTATTCTCATTTATAGATGATATGATTTTATACTTAAAAAAACTGCAAGTGCATCAAAAATCTTTCGGAACTAGTAAATAAATTCAGCAAAGTAGCAGAATACAAAATCAGCATACAAAAACTTGTGGCTTCTAATCAATTTAATGAGACCCTGTCTCAAAAAAGCTAAAAAACCAAAACAACAACAAAAAGGAATGGGTATGTTGCTCAGTGATTCAGCACACTTGAGTTCAATCCCTGGTACCATAAAAAAAATAATAATAATAAAATAAAAAAGAATTACAGGCTTTCCTATAACCAATAATGAGTTTGAACTTGCTGAAAAAGAAATCAGGAAAATAAAACCATTCACAATAGCCTCAAACAAAAGTAAACTAATGATCAAAACCTAGGAATAGACCTAACAATAGAGGTAAAAGAACTTTACAGGGCTGGGGTTGTGGCTCAGTGGTGGAGTGCTTGCCTAGCATGCATGAGGCACTGGGTTCGATTCTCAGTACCACATATAAATAAATGAATAAAATAAAGTCTGTGCTAGTCTCTGGGTAATGGGAAGCCACCACAAGCTTTAAAAACAAAAAACAAAAAACAAAAAACTTTACAATGAAAATTATACAATACCAGAGGAAGAAATTGAAAAAGACACTAGAAAATGGAAAGACATTCTATGTTCATAGATTAGGAGAATATTAAAACAGCCATACCTCTGAAAACAATCTATAGATTTAATGCAATCCCATCCAAATGTTAATGACATTCTTTACAGAACTTGAAAAAACTATTTAAAAATTCATACAGAAGTATAAAAGACCCTATATTGCCAAAGCAATTCTGACCAAAAAGAACAAGGCCCAAAACATCATAATATGTGACTATGGAACCAGAGTAACAAATACAGCATGGTATTGGCATAAAAATAAATACATATACTAATGGAATATAATAGACAACCCAGGAATAAACCCATACATTGACAGCCATCTGGTTCTCAACAAAGGGAGCCAGAAACATATTGAAGGAAAGAGAGCCTCTTCAGTAAACGATGCTGGGAAAGTTGAATTTCCACATGTACAGGATTGAAAATAGATCCCTATCTCCCACCGTGCACAAAAATTAACTTAAACTGGGCCTGATGGTTCATAGTAGGAATCCCAGCAACTTGGGAAGCTGAGGTAGGAGGATCACAAGTTTGAGGCCAGACTCAGCAACTTAGTGAGACCCTGTCTCAAATTAAAAATAAAAAGGGCTGAGGATGTAGCTAAGTGGTAGAGCGACCCTGGTTTCAATTCCTAGGTACCCCCCAAAAAATCAATTTAAAAAGGATCAAGGAGGTCGGGTGTTGTGGTGCATGCCTGTAATCCCAGCAATTCTGGAGGTTGAGGCAGGAGAACCCCAAGTTCAAAGCCAGCCTCAGAAATTTACCAAGGCCCTGAGCAACTATTCAAGACCTGTCTCAAAAAATCTAAAAAAATAAATAAATAAAAATTTTAAAGAAGTAATCCACTTAATTAATGCTTATAAGAGTTGAACAAACACTTCTCAAAAGAAGCATGAATGGCCAATAAAAATATGAAAAAATGATCAACATCTTCAGCCATCAAGGAAACACAAATTAAAACAATATTGAGCTGGGCAAGGTGGCACAAGCCTGTAATCCCAGCAGCTCTGAAGGCTGAGGCAGGAGGATCTTGAGTTCAAAGCCAGCCTCAGCAACTTTGCGAGGCCCTAAGCAACTCTCTGAAACCCTGTCTCTAAATAGAATACAAAATAGGGCTGGGGGTGTGGCTCAGTGGTGGAGTGACCCTGGGTTCAATCCCTAGTACCTAAAAAAAAAAACAAAAAACAAAAAAACTAAAAATAGATCTGCCATGCAATCTAGTTTTATCACTTCTGGGTATATATCCAAAGGAATCAAAGTCAGCATACTATAGATAGACATGCATATTGCAGGGGTATTCACAATAACCAAGTTATGGGATCAGCCTAGATACCTGTCAATAAAGGAATGGGTAATAAAAATATGATATATATACATAAGAGTATTCTTTAGCAATAAAAAAGAAAAAATTGTGCATGCTTCAGCAGCACATTTACTAAAATTGGACTGATACAGAAAAATTTAACATGGTTCCTATGCAAGAATAACATGCAAATTTGTGAAGCATTCCATGAAATTATGTCATTTTCAGGAAAATAGATAGAATTAGAGATCATTAGGCAAAATAAAACTCAAAAAGACAGGAATTGCATGTTTTCTCTCACATAAAGAATCTAGAAAGAAAAATACAGAAGCTACATGAAAGTAGAAGGGGGATTATTAAGGAAGGGGTGACGGACATAGGTTATGAGTGAGGGTGGTTATGATCAAAGTACATTATATTCATGGATGAAATTATCACTATGAAATTAATTACTTTGTACAATTACTATGCATTACTAATTATTAAAAGACAAAGTTTCACACCAAAATGAGCATTAAAATAATGTTGTAAGAAAATTTAAAGATGCAAGAGTTAAAAGAGAGAGTTCAGCCCAGTTTCTAGGGAGAAAAATTACTAATCAAAAAAAAAAAAGTTCAGTAATAACATTAAGTGAAACCAGATAGTATGATGGTCATGAGAATGTAAAACAAGAAAAACAAAAAACCCTGCAAATGAACTATAATTTGATTGTCACAGTTACATTATATAGATAAACAGGCTAATAACAAGTAATTAGATAAACAAGATGTGGTTTGTAAGGGTTCACCCATTCTTTGTGGGCAACTAGTCACTGTCTCAAATATCACTCATATAGTAACTGTTTAATCCAAAGCGCAAATCAAACAGATAATAAACATACCCTGAAGGGATAATGTATACTAAAATCTAAGCACACTGTGATAGACTGTCATTTATATTTAAAGCAGATGGTTAAAAAGTACCAAAAAGAAAATATTCAATGGAAAAGTAGAATGATCAGATTTAGTTTTGAAAATATTTTTGCAAAAACAGATTATCTAAACAATGATTCATTCAAATACAAAACATCAAAATTGAACTTCTAAATATCTGTTTGGCATCTCACCCCTTCTAACAACCTATTTTATACTCACAACTTTAATCACAAGACGGAGTTGGCAGTATTTCAGAAATGCTTTTCAACTGTACAAAAACCTTTTTTTGGAAACTAGGATTAGCTTACCACAAATATGGGTATGCAAAAGTAGGCACTGAGTTATGCAATATTTATTCAAGTAGAATTCTTCCAATATTTTCTGGAAGAGAGGTACTTTTCAATAATGCCATTCTGTGGACCAACATCTTAGAGAAAGTACTCATGAATGTTCTTTTTTTTTTTTTTTTTAAGGAATGGTCGTAAGTATAAAAAGTGTATAAAAGTATAAAAGTAAGATAATATCAGGTTTTCTATGTCATCAGTGATTAATTTCAATAAAATTTATTTGAAAATAGGACAAACTTGGAATTTTTATATGAATCTTTTTTCCACTAGTTCTCCTACTTTTTAAGATCCTGAAAAAAAATTAATATACTTAGATCTACAAGTTTCCAACTTTTCTCCTTTAGCTTGTACCTAGCAAGTCCATTTCTTGTCAGTAATGAACTTTCTCCCTCTATATTAATTTGTATAGTGACCCATCTATACAACTGTTTCTGTCTCTACCTGTCTAATATCTATTTCTGTCTTGAGCCTCTTCAGTCTGGTCTTGACTTGAGGGTAGAATTGAATTACATGTTCTCCCTACTAACTGCCTCTACTCATGCCCTAAACTCATTCACTGTCAAGATTTCAACATTCACTTGATTCCTGTATCTTATTCCCAAATGCCAAACTTACTATGAAGCTATGGCCTTATCTAAAACAGAACCTATCATCTGGCTCTCCAAGATGGCTGTTGTATTTCTGCATTGTTTAATTACTAAATTCTATCAATTCGGTTTAAGAGTCTCTCTCTTACATTCATCTCTTCATTTCTCTTTGCACTAATTGTTCTTCAGCTATGGCCTCGATTGATTTTTCTCTGCCTTTCCCTGACATCACATCTCTTAAAATAAGAGCTAAGACATAGGATTGCATATTAGTAGTTTATTTGGGCAGTGATTTTCAAGAAGTATGATAGAGACCCCAAGGGATTGGGAAAGAGAGGGCAAGAGAATGAATTTAAAGATGCCTTATGGCTATCACTATGAGTAACTGATGCTTACCAGGATTTTAAAATGAGCCTTGTGAAATGCATCTCAGACAATCTACCTGGGAGATAAAAGGAGAAAGTATTTATTTATCATTGGTTATAGATGACTCTACTGAAAAGAACTCCTCTGTGCTTCCTGATTGAACATGCATGAGTTTGTGCAGTTCTGCTAGCTTCCACCATGACATTGGAAAAGCTCTGCAGAAAGTGACAGGTTAATGTTTTGAGCTTAGGTGACTGTTGTCCAGTTGCATTTACAAGATGTTGGTCCCAACTTACTATAGTTGCTACCAGAGCAAGATATAATACAAGGAGGACAAGAGTATGTTTTAAAAGGTATATGCTATATCTTGTTGTTTAATTTGCAGTACATCTTGTCTCTTCAGTAGTCTCTAAATCTCTCAGTGATGTACTTATTCAGTATAATTAAAATACTTGCTAAATAAATAACTCAATTATTTACATTCAATTTTCTCAAGATGTTAAAAGCTAAAATTCAGTTCTATTTTCCCAATAAATTGATTGATTTATGGAATTTGGGTCGTGTATTCACTTGCCTGGAATTCTACCAACAATTACCATCTTCCTTCAACTCTGCACCTAATATTGACATCAAAACATTCCCCTCCCACTCATATCAAATATAGTCTCTTGAGTTGTGTTTTCTTATGAGGGTGCTGTGTTCCTGTTATTTGTTTTCCTTAACAGCATAAAACATCTATGCAGAAAACCTGACCAGTTTAGCAACACAATCACTGGCTAAAGCAAGTTGGCTATGTATGGTTGGAGCACTAGTTTCATTAGCCTTCCTAGTCCAGCCAAGCTAAACTTACAGACATGTTTGAAAATCTTCTGCTTTTAAGTACAAGTACAATTTGGTATTAAGTACAAGTTAGATGATGACACTCAAATTATGCTTATGCCCGACTGGGAACAGGAATTTTATAATGTTCTAAAAATGAGAAGGGGACAAATTAACTTTCTTTATCCTCTGAGTACAGTATAACATTTGTAGAATTTATCAAGTTCTTTCCTTTCATATCAGGAGTTTTCAAATGTTGAAAATAAAGTTAACAGATTATCTCACCTGAAAGAAAATTTGGGAATTTATTTTGATCTGAAACAAATGTTCTTAATATTTTTAAAGGTCCTAGAAAAAAAAAGAATGAATTCATTCATTTAGCAAATATTCATTAAGCATTCTATGTGAAAAGGCACTATAATAAATTGTTCACTACTTTAAAAAAATAGTTTTTTCCCCTCTTAGACAAAATTAAAAATATTTTCTGCAGAACAAACAGAAGATTTGGAAAACATAAAAGTGTTATTACATCACTTGAGGAAACACAATTAACCTTTAATGGATGTCTCCATTGCTTCTTTGTACAATCCCCTCAAAAAATGCCTTCATGGGAACAAATTGAGGTTAAAAAAATAAAATTAGAGTCTTAATTCAGGTAGACTTTCCTCTTTTTTCACATTTCATGGTATCTACCCCGATGACATATATCATTTGCTAATATAATAGTGGTCCACTTTATTCTTTGAATATGGCCCTTGCTGCTCTGCCACTGCATTTATTTGTTTGTTTGTTTGTTTGTTTGTTTGTTTTTGATACAAGAGATTATACCCAAGGGTGCTTAACCAGTCCTTTCTATATTTTATTTACAGAATCCCACTAAATTGCTTAGTGACTTGCTAAATTGCTAAGGCTGGCTTTGAACTCACAAATCTCTGCCTCAGCCTCCCAAACTCCTGGGATTGCAGGAGTGTGCCATTGGAATTTATTTTTCAAAGGAACATGTTTCTTTCTCTTCTTCTCCCTCCCCCTTAAACTCTTTCCCCATCCCTAATGTCCAGAAACAGGATGAGCTTTCTTCCCATCATGGGCAGTTACCTGTCCTTGGACACACATCCACTATAGGAATGAAGTAATCCAGACAATAAAGGGATGGCACCAGAAGATCTCAGAAATGACTATCTCCCAAATTAACAAGTGAATAACAACTCCTGAAAGAGAACACATGGAATGTAGTCTTCGAATCACCTCTTTAAAAAAGAGTCCCCCATTCCCCCGATAGACTGTGATAAGAATCCCCTGTGTTTCTCCTTTGGTAGCAAAGCAATAAAACTTCTTTTTCCTTTGTCTCAAAACGGTGCCCTTGTTATTGCATTGGCATTGGGGATAAAGACCAACATTTCAGTAGCACTAATATAAATATTTAGGGGCATAATCCATGAGCCTCATTAAAAACTAAACCAAGCCATGTGTTGTGGCACAACCTGTAATCCCAGTGACTCAAGAGACTGAGGCAGAAGGATCACAAGTGTGAGGCCAGCTTCAGCAACAGCAATTTAGCAAGGCCCTCAGTAATGTAGTAAGATTCTGTCTCAAAATTAAAGGGGCTGGGGCTGGGGCTGGGGCTCAGTAGCAGAGTGCTTGCCTAGCACTTGTGAGGCACTGGGTTCGATCCATAGCACCACATAAAAAAATAAACAAATACAATAAAGGCATGCTGTTCATCCACAACTACAAAAAAAATTTTTTTTTAAATAATAAAAGTAAAAAAAAGGATGGGATGGAGCTCAGTGGCAAAGTGCCCCTGGATTCAATCTATAGTTACAAATAAACAACAATAACAAAGAAACCCTATAAAAACTGAACTAAACCAGGCATGGTGATGCACACCTGTAATCCCAGCTAATAAAAAGGCTGAGACAGAAATATTGCAAGTTTCAGGCCCGCATGAGCAATTTAGAGACCTTGTCTCAAAATAAAAAATAAAAAGTGCTGGGCATGTAGCTCAATGGTAAAGTGCCCCTGAATTCAACAGGGGCAATCAGCAGTAACACAAGGACACACACAAAGAGTTTTTCTGTATTTACCACAAGACAATAAACTTTGGTGTTTAATTAGAAATGGAATTTGGTGGCACAAGCAAAACGTTCATACTCATCCTGACTACAGAAAATTGCCAATGTGGTATCATTTGAAGCACATATGGTGGCAAGTAGTTTTGAATATCTGTACTCCTTTGTTTCACTTTGTCAAAGCAAAAAATTCCAACAATTTGGTTTAACGATCTTAGTTGGCCTCATTTTTTATTTTAGAATCTGACAGCACTTCACTACATAAAACAGAATGACTGCTCAAATGAACAAAGCAAAGGAGGTTTACTTAAAAAGCAAGGAAAAGCAGAAGAAAGCAGAAATATAGAAACCAAAAATCCATACTGATAATTTCAAAATTACTTTTACTTTTTACTAAATTGAGGACAGGGAGACAAATAGAAAAATAACTGAGTAGTTAATATCAGGGTTTGGGGGTTTTGTTTTTATTTTTTAAAGGATTAAGCTAGAGGGAACTTCATTATCATACCAATTGAAATAGGCCCTTTTAGGACATATGGGTTCTCTAATCCTAATCTCTCTAATCCTTAGTACTAGGAAGGTCATATAAACAGCTTAATTTTAGCTTGGAGGAACTTCAGTATGAATGACCTCCACTATGATTTTCAGTCTGGTCTAATGGGCATGGTGCAGGAGCTGAATCTGAAACAATGGCCTCCTATAATTTTTATTCAATGATGTCATCCAAAGGAGTGAGGCAAAGATTGATTTGTCATGTCAATGACTCATTTTTCACAAAAGACAAAAAGTGACTATACTGATAAAATTTTCATTTTAAAATTCCTGCCACAAGGCTCAAGTAATTAGCAAAACTAACCAGTAAAAAAGAGTGTGAACAAAGTTCATAATTTTTCTATTTGGGAATTTCATAGTGCTTTCCTTCAGAAAAATTTGTTTTTCAGAAGCTATGTATATGCCAGATATGAATAATTAAACTACTTTAATATTGAATTTTTCTCCTTCTATTTGAGTAATAAAGGGAGATTCTAATAAATCTATAGGAAAGAGCACCTTTCCCCTCCCCATCGTTGTACACCGGAGTCATAAAACAAATATTTCCACTTTCCTTCAGTTTTCTTGAGTTGCTCAAATTATTTAGGACAACTGTAATAAATTCTAAGTCAGGAAGAAATTAATTTGGAAAAGTTAGGTATGTTTAATTGAATATTAGCAAAAAGTGATGAATCAGCAATTGACTAGCTTTATAGGAAATGCTGATCCAGGAATTAAGGAGACTGGCTGACTACATTTACTATATTTATAAAATTACCACACTGGGTTTAGTGGTGCATGCCTGTGATCCCAGGGACTTGAGAGGCTGAGGTAGAAGGATCTCAAGTTTGAGGCCAGTCTCAACAATTTAACAAGATTCTGTCTCAAAATTAAAAAAATTGTTAAAAAGGACCAGGAATGTAGCTCAGTGGCAGAACACCCCTGGGGTCAATCCCTAGCATAGTCAAAAAAAAAAAAAGCGAGAGAGAGAAAGAAAGAAATAAAAATCACCATAATTTTCCATCTGCTATTGTGTCAAGGTACAAAGACTAATTTTCAAATGTCAATCATAAAAGTATATATTTATGCAATGTTGTGCTAAGAGCTTTCCCAGATTACTTTAATTATTGTCACAGACTCCTGTGTGGACCCTCTTGGCTGAGATTGTTTTAAACTAGACACTTGAAGCCTGAAGCCAAGGTGTGGTGGTGTACATGTGCAATACCAGGGACTCAGGAGGCTGAGGCAGGAGGGTTGCAAGTGTTACTAAAAGTTTGGTCCTTGACCCCAATGCCAATCCAATAATAGGGACATGTTTATAGAAAAAGGAAAAAGAAATTGCATTGCTTTGCTAGCAAAGCAAAAACATAGGAACTCTTGTCCCAGAGCCTGTGGTTTGTCCATCAAGGGGAGTAGGGTGGGTTTTAAGAATTTATTCAAAAGCTACTTTCCATGTGCTCTCTATCCAGAGTTGTAATTCACTTGCTAATTTGGGAGACAGTCATTTCTGAGATCTTCTGGTTCCTGCAGTGGTTGTGTGCTTAAGGACAGATAACTGTGCTTAGGATGGGGAAGAAAGGTAATCCTGCCCCCGTCACCCCACAAAAATTAGGGAGGAGAGAGACAGAGAAAGAAACACGTCTATTTTAAAAATAAGTTACAGTGGTGGAGCAGCAAGGACTATGTTCAAAGCATAAAGTTGATCACTGTTATTCAAGTTTGAGGCCAGTTTCAGCAACTTAGTGATGCTCTGAGCAATTTAGAGAGACCCTGTCTCAAAAAATAAAAATAAAAAGAGTTGGGGATATAACTCAGTAGTAAAGTGCCCCTGGGTTAAATTCCCAGTACCAAAAAAGTAAAGACACTCGAGATTGAACAAATACAGAAAAAGCCTTTTCAGAGCTTTCTTTCTGATGAAAGGCAGAAACTACTGGGAATGAGATTGATAAAAATATCCCTTCTGAGCAGGTCCTGGTGGCACAGCTTTGTAATCTGAGCGACTGGGGGAAGACAGGAACATCATAAGTTCAAAGCCAGCCTCAGCTATTTGGCTAGACCCTAAGCGATTTAGCAAGGCCCTAAGCAACTTAGCAAGACATTGTCTCAAAATAAAAAATTTAAAAAGGGGCCTGGGGATGTGGCTCCATGGTTAAGCATGCCTAGGTTTAATCCCTGGTGTGTGTGTGTGTGTGTGTGTGTGTGTGTGTAAAATCCTCAAATCCTCTCTAGGTCTTGCTGGCAAGAAAGCAGAGAAGACAACTTGTACCTGCATAAAGGAGCATTAGCACAAACTCTCTCCTCTTTGTTCCCCCAGGAACTAGAAAAGTTTCCTCCCACAGAAAACTTTTCTCTCCTTCTTCCCTATTTGGCATAGAAACCCCTAATTTCAGCTGTTCTGGAGAATCACATTTTCTCTGTACTCCTATGGAATAAAATCTGCCTTTTCTCTTGCCAGTCTGTCTTTTGTCAGTTTCAATCATAGGCCCCCAAGAAATGAACCTAAAAGGATAAAGTTTTTCCTTCTGAACATACCCTATAAGTAATCTCATCTTCATCACACAGTTAGACTCAAAGAAGTTAGAAAGCTTTCCCAAGTTTACTGAACCTGAGGAGCTAGGATTCAAACACAGGGGGCTATGCTGCCCCAGAATGAATGCTAGTATCACTTCATTAAATTGTTTATGTTAAGTGTAGAGGCTCTAGTAACTCCTGCAAACTGTCAAGTCTTAAAGATAAGTCTTCTGAGGCTGGAGGTATACAGCTCAGTGGTAGAATGTCTGCTTAGCATGCATGAGGCCCTGGGTCCAATCCCCAGCATCACAAAAAACAAACAAAAAAACCTCTACTATCAGGTGTCTTAATTCTGGTTGTTTTAATAATTTACTAGGAGGGACATTATATGGGTGACTGCAAGTTACACCCAAATTATTTGGTAAAAACAAAGATAAATGAAGCATTTATCTTTATTGTACTTCCTTCACAAACTGGTTTCTAAGGTTGATATGTTTAATTCATTGGAAAAAGAAATTTCTTACATACAATTGCAGAATTGAGTCAAGGTGAAAGAATTCAGCATGAGTTAGACTTGCACTTTGTCACATGTCAGTAATGAGGAAGCTGACCAGACAACACACAGGACATAGATCAACAGGAGACCAAGCCTCTGAACTCTCAAACATTCTCCAAGAAACAGCCCTGCAAGAGACATCATTAGCAGCTGTGAATGAAGGGAACTAGCCAGGGTCATGGAGAATCAACTTCAACTCAGAAAATGAGGATTAGAGGAAAAAAGATAGGGGGATGAGAGTGAAAGGGAAATGAGACTCAGTTACAAAAGGAAGAAAGAAAGGCCCCATGGTAGACATAGGAAAATAAGTACCCTGTAAAGTTCTATAGTAGGTAGCATCACAGAGCTGAATGTGTCAAAGAAGCAGGATAAATATTGTCACATCCCTCCAATGGAAACAAATACAACAAACTAACAAGGATATATTTCCAGGACATTATTAAGGGAATAAAAAACCAAGTCACTGAAAAGTATATATGTGTATTTTTGTTTTTAAAAATCCAAAAAATGGGACTGGAAGTATTGTGAGTTCTTATCTAGCATTCAGAATATCCTGGGTTCAATTCCCAGCCCTGAAAAAAATAAAGAAATAAAGTGAAAAAGTCACAAAATGGTACATATTTTCCTAGAGTTTGTATAAATGTCCATCTGTCTATGTGTAATTAAAAAGCTGGAAGGACAAGGTGGAAATTAACAAAGACTGCCCAAATAAGAATAATCAGAGGCTAGTTATTCATGGCTTTCCATAACAAGGGAATCAGATACCATCACTTGTGTTTGTCAGACACTCAAATGCAGGCAGGGAAGTGGTGTAAAGAAGCTTTATCATGAAAAAGAGCCAAGGCTTCAGGTATGCTATGATTGGCTCAGGAAGCTAGAGGTGGGCTGACCAGAAATGGGGCATCTTGTGTGTTTGGTTTGGGGACCATGCTTGGCTTTCTCTGGTTAGTAGTGTGTTGGAAGCTGACACTCATTGACCAAGCTCTGACACTTCTGGAGTCATTGCTTAGAGACTATGATTTGGCTTACCAGGCTGGTTGCTACAGAGGTTTTGTGTCAGAGTTCTATTGACATATATGTCCTATCCCTTGTCTGTATATTTAGTCTCTCAGTATGCACCAAACTGATATTAGTGATTATCAGTGGCAAGGTGGGAAGGTAGGAAGGTAAGGAAAAGCTACATTTGTTATAGTTATTTTAAAAAATTTTTTACTTGCATAATTTTGTAAAATTCTGAAGCAAAATGGTAGAAGGATAATAGTTGTCATTCCTGATCCTCATAACAACATTTCAAGATAGGTCATATTCTTATTTTACATGTGGGGAAACTGAGTCACTAAGAAGTTAATCTATCCAAGGACATAGTTGATAATAGTAGACAGAATTTAATTCCAGGTATATCAGATCCTAATTGTTACCTTTTGTCATGCCATGTGACTGCTTCCAAAAGCATAATCATACTAATAACAAAAGAGAGAACGATCATTTGTACCACTTACAAAGGGTGAGCATAGACACTTTGGATTAACACAATATTAACATCTGTCTATTGATATATTAGTACCTTTGCAAGCTGATTTATATAAAGTTATGGAACTATCACATGACAGTCCTGCCTGAAGTATTATAAGTCTGATCCTTTGCACTTCCAGAAGGGGAATTTTGGCTTTTGAAAAGAAAAGATGGTGTAATAGTTTAGTTATTAGGTGTCCCACGAAAGCTCATGTGTGAAACAATGCAAGAAAGTTTAGAGGTGAAATGATTGGGTTACGAGAGTCTTAACCTAAACGGTACATTAATCCCCTGAAAGGGATTAACTGAAGGACAACTGTAGGCAGGTAGGGTGTTGCTGGAGGAAGTGGGTCCCTGGGGGTGTGCCTCTAGGGTATATATTTTGTCTTCGTTGAGCAGAGCTCTCTCTCTGCTTCCTGCTGCCATGTCCCCAGTTGCTTGCTTCTGCTGCACATTTCTGCCATGATGTTCTGCCTTACCCTAGGTCCCAAGCAAAGGAGTCAGCCAACTAGGGACTGAGACCTCCAAAACCATGAGCCCCCCCCCATAAACTTTTCCTCCTTAAAATTGTTCTTGTCAGATCTTTCACAGCAGTGAAAAGGTGGCTAAAACTGATAGCATTTAAAATGCAGTTATAAGAAAATAGGAAAAATACAGAACTTTTGTGTTTCTTTCAGATAATTCCTTTCAGAGCACCATCTATTACCCATTTTACTGATTAAATGGTGTTTGCCAATTTCAAATCTAGGACATGCTAAAGAATCCAGTTCCTATAGGTTAAAAGCAGGTTATAAACCAGTTGACTCTTTTTCATGAGTTCATGTAGCTAAGCTAACTAATAATCTTGCTGATCCAGAGCTTATAAAAATGTTATATTTGCCTCTGGCTTAGGTAGTACAAACCAGTACTTGAGTGGGTAAACTGTTTTTTAAACCTTTAATTGGAATCATAAGTTGTAGTGACATATGAACTTTTTAAATTAATTTTTATATTAGGTAATTATAGATCTCAGATGATAAAATAGATTAAAACCATATAAATATTTTATGACTTGAATATTACTTAAATAATTTATGTAGTTACTCAGTGCTTCTGAATAGTGACTGAAATAGCACATTAAAATCATCTGGAGAGCTTAAGTAATATCAATAACTTTTCCCCTCCCAGAGAAATTCTGTCATGATTGGTTTAGGATAGTATCACTGCCTCAGCACTCTGTGTATGTGTGTGTGTGTGTGTGTGTGTGTGTGTTTAAGAATTAAGAAGAGGTATACAAAAAACTTATATGAAATGTTTTTTTAATTCTTTCAGTTATTCTTTCCTTTTTTAAAAAATGTTTTCCATTTTTTATTGGTAGGATATAATCATACATAATATTGGGATTTGTTGTTACATATTCTTACATGCACATGATATAACTACAATTTGGTCAATATCATTCCCCATTATTTCCCCTTTTCTCCCTTCCCATCTTCTTGGTCCCTTTTCTCTACTGGCCTCCCTTGGATTTTCATGAGATTCCCCCACCCCCTATTTCTTTTCCTTTTTCCTCCCTTGTTTCCACATATGAGAGAAAACATAAGAATTTTTTGTTTGTTTTTTAACATATGACTTTTTGAGTTTATTTCATTTAACATGCTCTCAAGTTCCATTCATTTCCCTGCAAATGACATACTTTGATTCTTCTTTATGGAGAAATAAAACTCCATTGTGTATATACACCAAATTTCCTTTATCTATTCATCCACTTATGAATACCTAGGTTGGTTCCATAATTTGGCTACTGTTACTTACATTCATGGGTATTTGCATCAGTAGTTTTAAAAGGCCTAAATTGAAAAGCACAACTAAAGAAATCTGGTTGAAATGAAAATAATTTCATGATGCAGCTGTCCAGTTTGTTTGCCAGGATCTATCCCTTTGGAGAATCATTCTCTTCTGGTAAGGCTGACCCTGCCTCTCTTTACTCCTCACCGGTCCTAGGTGTGTATACTGGACCAAGTTAAGAGTAATTCATCCTTTACCACAAACCCTCATAAAGATTAGTTCAGGCATAGACATGTGATTTAAGCAGAGCCTAATGAAGACCTCCCTGAGAAATTCCTGCCAATAAACAGGAAAAAAATCCTCTTCTATGACTGTAAGCTGGAAAGGGCAATGTCAAGGATGATTTATACTATCATTTTGTCTGTAGGAAGAAATTGTTCACTAGAAGAAAGGTAGCTAACATACAAAGAGAAACAGAATATAGAGTTGAAGAAAGAGCATTGATTTTCATTTAGTAAGTATTTACTTATTATACATTGGCTAGGAATAGACAACTGGTATTGAGCCCCTGGATCAGGAGTTTGTATTAGATGTTCTATAGAAGTTATTCCATGCCAATTTGAGTTGGATTTCTGTTACCTGCAACCAAAATGTCCTGACTAATCTAATGAGCATTTAAAACTTTTTTAACACCAGAACCAATTTTTAAAATCTGGAATAGTTTGCTTCTCCCCACCCCCATCTTTCCAATCACAGTTTAAACCTTTTGTGTGTGTGTGTGAGTGTTAAATACAACACACAGAAAAGTACACAAGTGTAACCATTGTAGTACCCATGAAATACAATTTATTAGCAACCCAAAGGCCCGCTTGTGTTGTCTTCTGATCATTAATCTCTCTGTGATCACTGAAGGTAATCTGTCCTAACATCTTAAGTAATCAATTTCCTACATTTCTTTAAGGTTTTATCACTTAAAAAGGCATGCCAAACACTAGAAAATTTTGCCTGTTTTTGAATTTTACAGGATGAGAATTACTTAGTATGTGCATAATGTTTGGCTTCTCATAACGTGTTTGTGATATTAATGTTCTTGCATATAGCTGTATCTCAATTCATTTTCTTTTCTGTTAAGAATTTTATTGTATAAATGTAACTGTTGCTAGACATGGGAATTGTCTCTAGTTTTTGACTATTAGGAATATACTGCTATGGACATGCTTATACATTTCTCTTGATACACATTTGCAAGCACGTCTCCAGTGCCTACCTAGCAGTAGAATCACAGATCTAAAACATAATCATGCTCAACTTTTTTTTTTTTGTACTGGGGATTGAACACAGGGGGCACTTAGCCACTGAGCCACATCCCAAGCCTTCTTAAAATATTTTTTGTTCAGAGACAGGGTCTCACTACGTTGCTCACTAAGTTGCTGAGTCTGGCTTTGAACTCATGATCCTCCTGCCTCAGCCTCTCAAACTGCTGGATTATAGGTGTGTGCCATTGCACCCAGTGGACAAAAGTTCTTAATTTTAATGTAGTCTACTTTACCAATTTATGTCTTTACCATTAATATATTTTTCAGTCCTTTTTAAGAAATCACTTCTTAACATGAGTTTATAAAATTATGCATTATCTTCTGGAAGGTTTTTTATGACTCTCAAACTGAAATCTATTATCCAACTGAGATGTTTATGTACAGTGTGAAACAAGTATCACATTTTTCTTTTCCATGTGAAAATCCACTGAAGTACCATACAATGAGAAGATGTGATATTCTTATCTTCTTTCCTATCTTAAAAGGAAAGTATTTGGGCCAGGGATATAATTCAATTGGTAGAGTGTTTGCCTAGCAAACATAAGGCCTTGGGTTCAATCCCCAGAACTATTGGAGGGTGGGGTAAGTGTTCAAAATTTTAGGTATAATGTTTGCTACATATCGTTTTGTATGTTTTATTATGGGAAAGATATTTCTTCTACTTGTAGTTTATGGAGTTTTAATCAGAACACCTTTATCAAACACCTTTTTAGGATCTATCAAGATCATTATACAATTTTGTTTTATCTTGTTAATGTGGTAATTGTGGTTTTTTTTGTTCATTTCTCTTTGTACATGGCACAGGGATTGAATCCAAGACCTCATGCATGCTAGGCAAGTTGCTATACCCCTGAGTTACATTCTCAGCCCTTTTTATTTCTTTTCTTTTTTTTGTTTTTTTTTTTGGTACTGGGGACAGAACCCAAAGGCACTTTACCATTGAGCTATATCCCCAGATTTTTTTACTTTTTTGTTTTGAGACAAAGTCTTGCTAAATTGCTAAGGCAGTCCTCAAACTTGAGATCCTCCTGTCTCAGGCTCCTGAGTCACTGGGATTACATGTGTGTTCCAGGCTTGGTTGGGTTTCTAATATTAACTCAATCTTTAAATCATGAAATAAACCCAATTTTATCATCTAATCTTTTACATTAATATACATAAATTATTGTACCCCAGAAATATGTAAAATTTTCTATCAATTAAAATGAAGTTTATACATTATCCATGTATGAATTAATTTTATTAATTTTAATTTCCTTTTTATTATCTGCTTATCAGTTTTTAATTTTTTTTTTTTTGGTATCAGGGATTGAACCCAGGAATGCCTTACCACTGTGCCATATTCCCAGCCCTTTTTTATTTTTATTTTGAGATGGGGTCTTGCTAACTTGCTTAGGAGCTCACCAAGTTGCAGAGGCTGGCTTTGAACTTGTGATCCTCCTGCCTCAGCCTTGCTAGCTGCTAGGATTACAGAGTGGGGCACCACACCCAACTACTTTTTATCAGTTTTAAGTATTAAGATTACTCAGAAAACAAATTAAGTAATGTTTCTTCTTTTTTCCTTCTCTGAAAAAGCCTATGTGAGCCTATTTTCATTCTTAAATGTATGTTATATGTCATCTGGCCCTAGATTTTTTAGTTGGTTGGTGTAGTGATCTATATATTTATATTAGGTCAAGTTTGCTAATCTTGTTCAAATCTTCTAAATCCTTGCTAATCACACACATGTGAGTGTGCACGCACACTCAAACACACACACACAAACACACACAGTTTTAAATCTGCTTTTTCTGTTACCAAGAGAGGGTAGATGAAATATTCTACTATGATTTTAAATTTGTTCAGTTTTTCCTGTCTTATACCAAATTATGCTTTATATACTTTGATGCTATATAATAGATACTGTTGGGACTTAGAGAATGATATCCTCCCAAATATGGAGGGGTAATTTTATATGCTCAGCATTGATATAAAGGGAAAAGATTGCTCTGTAATTCCTTTATCTACATTAAGAAGCAAACAAAATTGCTTGCTACCCCCCCACCCCCCCCCCGCTGCAATCCCTTATGTCAGAAAAGAAGACTGGAGAATGTAAAAGTCCTGGACTGACTTTTCTTGCAAGACAACATCTGTCCCTTGGGTTCAAATTCCAAAAAGAATCTTCTTACAAGCTAAACTCTGTCTTTTTCCTCTCAACCATCATTCACAATCCCTCAAACCTGTCCACCCTCCACCCTCCACAGTCTCCCCTCTTCTATAGAAGGACTATATTATCTTCTGAAGGACCCTGGACTAATATGATTGTTCCATAATTTTTGTACATCAAGACTTGTATGCCTTTTTTCACATTTAATTTTTGTCAGTGTATTTCAATGACCCTTCAAAGGGAAGAGGGGAAATATCCCTTCACCCCATAAGACACATGTACAAGACACATAAACACATTTTCATGGCAGATTAACACTTTTATCATTAGGAATAATACATTTTATTTCTACAAATGCTTTATTTCACCTTAAAGTCTGCCTTATCTGTTATTAATTAACATAACTCCCATCTCTTTGGTTAGTGCTTATGTATTTTTCTCTCTTTTTACATCTTCACATTTTAAATATCATGCTTGTAGGCTGGTGGTGAAGCTCAGACAGTGCAGGTTTAGCTTGCATAAGGCCATAGATTCAATCCTCAGCATCCAAAAAATAAAAAGATAGATATTATCCTTGAAAATAGTACATTGATTTTGTTGTTTAATGCAGCATTTTGTTGTTTCATATTTAATGTAATATTTGTGTTTAAATCTACCATTAATGAAGTCCTTTCTATTTATCTTGTCTTGTCTTTCTTTTCAATTAGAATTTTTATTGCTTTTTGTCCTATGAATTATCATCAAAGTTATATATTCTTACTATTCTTTTAAGAGTTTTCCTAAAGATAACAACATAGATTTCTATTTACAAAGTCTCATTATTTAGTAGCTTCACTTTCTTCCCAGATAAGTCAAAGTTCTTAAAACAACTCTTAACATCTTCCTGACTTATATGCTATTCTTGTCAGGTATTACAGTCCTCACTTTATTTAATCCCCAAACATTATTATTATTTTATACTGTCAATATTACATTTCTTTCTCATATTTACTTCATTGTTTTTCTTTTCTTCCTGTGTCTTTGACCTTATATCTGAGACTCTCTAAAAAACTTCCTTTAGTATTTCTTTTAGCTCAGCTTGGACAATGATGAAATCTCAATTTTTGTCAGAAAATATTATGTTAAAAGGATATTTTCATTGTGTATAATATAATAATTTAATTCTACTCTTTCTCTTTCTTTTCATGGTGCGAGGGCTGAAACCCAGGGCATCATGCATATTAAACAAGAGCTCTATTCCCATTAGCTTCATAATTTTACTTTTGTTGTTATTTTCCTTCAGCATTTGGAAGATAGAATTCCTTTTCTTTTTAAGAAGTCAACTTTTGGGGCTGGGGTTGTAGCTCAGTGGTAGAGGGCTTGCCTCGCACATGAGAGGCACTGGGTTCAATCCTGAGCACCACATGAAAATCAACAAATAACATAAAGGTATTGCGGGCTGGGATATAGCTCAGTGGCAAAGCATCTGCCTTGCATTTGCAAAGCCCTGGGTTTGACCCACAGTTCCAAAAAAAGACAAAAAAAAAAGAACCCCACCCCAAAAAATGAGACTTAAAAATAATACAAAGGTATTGTGTCCACCTACAACTTAAAAAGAAAAAAAGCACTCAGCTTTTGGAAAGCAGTTTGGCAGGTTTTCAGAAGAATAAATATAGAATTACCCTATAAATTAGCAATAGATGTATATGCCAAAGACCTGAAAACAAGGATTCAAACAAATATTTGCACATCAATGTTCAATAATAGCATTATTCATGATATTCCAAAACTGAAAACTATGGAAGTGCCCATCCAAAAGTGAACACAGACTTAGTGGTAGAGCACTTGCCTAGTAAGCATGTAGCCCTTGGGTTCAAAGCCCAGAATTGCAAAAAAAAAAAAGAGTGAACAGATAAACCCAATGTGGTATACACATAAGATTTTATTCTGTCACAAAAGGAATGAAGTTCTGATACATGCTATAGCATGGATGACTTTGAACACATCATGCTAGTTGAAATAAGCCAGTCACAAAAGGACAAATATTGTATGATTTCACTCACATGAAATATCTAAAATAGGTAAATTCATAAAGACAGAAAGTAGAATAGAGGTTACCAGGAACTAGGGGAAAGAAGAAATGGGGCATTATTGTTAAATGGAATGATAAAATGCTTTGGAAAAAGTAATAATAATTGCATAATACTGTGAATGTGGTTAATACCACTAACAATATACTTAAAAGTAGTTAAAATACTAATTTGTATGTTATGTATATTTTACCACAATAAAAAGGTCAGCTCTTAGACAAAACATTATACTTTTAAGTACAACTTTTTTTCCCCTGAATGCTCTAAAATATTTGAGTTAGGTTTTAGCATTTATATAGAAATATCTTGCATTGATATAGACCTATTTTATTTATCTTGCCTAGAATTTACACATCCTTTCAAACTGGGGCTTTATCTTTATTAATTTGCAGAAGTTCTCCATCTTATCTCTTTAAACGTTGTTTTTTACCCCATCTTTCCTCTCCTTTTCTTCTGGGACTCTCTAGGATTTTTAGACCTTCTCACTAGATTTTAAATCTCTTTTTCTCTCTTTTTCCATTCTTTTATCTAAAATTTGTTCTAGAAACTTTATCAGTCTCTCTTCAGTGTATTTAGTTTGCCATGTTTTATTTAGAGTATTTTCACCTATACTTCACTTAATTTTCTGTCATGTGTCTGTCAAATTTTCTTTTTTGTTTGTTTATTTTTTATTTTTATTTTTTTGTGGTGTTGGGATTGAATCCAGGATTGTACACACTAGGCAAGTGCTCTACCACTGAGTTACATCCCCAGTCCTAATTAACTTCAGCTATTTTACTTTCAATTTTAAAATTTCCATGTTTCTTTTTTTAATTTGGATTTAAAAATATCAATCTTCCCAGGTACAGAAGCACACACCTCTAATCCCAGTAGCTCAGGAGACTGAGGCCGGAGGATCACTGGCTCAAAACCAGTGACAGCAATTTAGTAAAGGCCCTAAGCAACTTAGGGAGACCCTGTATCAAAATAAAAAATAAAAATGGGGCTGGGGTTGTAGCTCAGTGTAACAGTACTTGCCTAACACTGGGTTCAACCCTCAGCACCACATAAAAATAAATAAATAAAATAAAGGTATTGTGTCTATGACAACAAGAATGAATGAATGAATCAATCCATCAATCAATCAATCAATCAATCAATAGGGTTGGGCATATGGCTCAGTGGTTAAGCACCCCTGGGTTCAATTCCTGGTACCAATTAAATCAAAATCCCATTTTTTTTATTCCTGAAAAATTGAAAGTATAATCTGATATACATAGTGTCTGGTAACTTCACTATGTAAAGCTTGCATGTATGTTTCTTCTCTTTCCATTGCTTTTTATTACATATATATTACCACGTTATCTTACCGCCTCATGTAAAATAATTGCTTATAGAAATAATTTGAGGCCTAGGATGCTATTATCTTCCCCGAGACGATTTATAATTAATTAATTCTAGTTTCTGGCAGTAACTAGAATTATCCTACAACTTAGGATAACCTCAAAACAGTGGGAGACTAAGATGACTTAAAGCTGAGTGGCAGTCTCTAAAAGTGTATATCCTTCCAGTTCTTTGCAAGAGGGATGGAACCCAGGGATGCTTAATCACTGAGTCACATCCCCAACCCTTTTTGCATTTTATTTAGAGACAGGGCCTTGCTAAATTGCTGAGATTGATTTTGAACTCATGATCCTCCAGTCTCAGCCTCCTGAGCAGCTAGGACTACAGGCATGTACCACTGTGCCAGGCTTTTCCCTTGCTTCTAAGATATAACCCTTAAGGACCCAACCTATAATTTTGGACAAATAGTTCCTGGTGATTCCTAATTGATGGACCCTGGATGCACTCTATTCCAGCCTGAAAACCATGGACCAGTCTCTTCATCTCTATTCCCAGGGGAAAAGCAGTCCCAATTACCAAGCCACTTCCCTAAGTCTCCACTCTCCTCCAAATCCTGGCCTATAATTCTTCTCTCATGCTGTTTGTTTTGTTTTGGTATTGGGGGAGCTTTACCACTGAGCAACAACCCCAGCCTTTTTTATATTTTATTTTGAGACAGGGTCTGGCCAAGTTGCTCAAGGCCTCTATGTGCTGGGGCTGGCTTTGAACTTGGGGTCCTCCTGACACAACCTCCCAAGTCACTGAGATTAGAGGCACGCGCACAGCAAGCCAGACATTATTTTAAGCAGTTTTTAAGTTATCATCAGAAGGAAGATTTGTTAAAATAGCCTAACACATCAATACTAGAAGGCTAATCTAGACCTAGTGTTTAGTTCTTGACAAATTCTATTCACACAAACCTTAAGAAGAATCTTATGGATAAAAGAAGGAGGAATACCTTATAGATTTTTTTTAGTCCCTCCCCCAAACCTTAAAGTAAGTTTTTAAGTGGTGTGCTAAATGAGGTAGGAATACATAGACAAAAGCTGCCTATAGCCTACTGTTAGTGTCAAATGAATTAGTTATTTGCCTAACAGATCAACTAATTTCCAAGAGCAATAGGGTGAACACTTCCTAAAAGACAATTTAGCAAGTACTGTTTCTTTTTTATCATCTAATTTTTCAGTCATATTCTATTTCCATGCAGCTATGCAATAGTGCAAGCTTTATTTTACAATAGTCATGAGAAATGCATTTTGAAATGCAAGCTGTCATGGCTTGAAGAGAAATTCTGGAGAACTTGTTGGAAAAGAAGTCATTTAATTCCATGACCTACATTAAGTGCCAGCAACCTATGGCCCAGGGGTCAACTCTAGCCCAAAGATTGGTTGTATATGACCTATAGGCTATGAATGGTTTTTAAATTTTTCAAGGGTTGAAACAAAGAAAAAAGAAATCAAAGCTTATGAAGTATATGACAGAGACAATGTGTTATCTGTTTGAAAGTTTGATGACCCTTGCTCTATGTCATCTAGTTAAAAAAAGAGGTGTTGGGTGCAGTGCATTACACCTGTAATCCTCGTGGCTCAGGAAGTTGAGGCAGGAGGACAGAAATTCAAAGCCAGCTTCAGCAACTTAGTGAGGTCCTAAGTAACTTAATAAGATCTTGTCTCAAAATAACAATTAAAAAAATTTTTTAAAAAAAAGGGCTGGGGACGTGACTCAGTGGTTAAGTGCTCTGGGTTCAATCCCTAGTACAAAAAATAAACAGAGATGGTTCAAGATTTTAACCATACTTGGAAGCTAACAATTTAGCCCACCAGTTACATGCATGCTGGCAGAAGACGACTCCAAGAGCAGAATCAAAGGCTTTGTAACACAGCAATAACATTCATTTGCACCAGTTCCTTATATCCCATTTCCCACGGGGCAATATGTAGAGAGTCAGGTGACAACTGCATGCATAGTAATTGTCACAGGGGAAGAAGAATCCAGAGCTCAGAGAGCCTGAATTTTTTATAATGGGCAATAAACACACCTGCTTTTTGTAGTACAGGAAGCTTTTATCTCATTCTTCTACATTTCCTTCAATGGAGGCACACACTATACCACGCCCCACTCAGTACATGAAGCTTTTATCTCATTCTTCTACATTTTCTTCAGTGGAGGCATACACTGTACCATGCCCCACTCAACTTTAATACTAAAGTCCAAATGGTTGTTTTCAAGTTATTTCAGAATGTAATGAGAACTGCATATTTAAAAAAAATGTAAGCCAAGTGCAGTGGCACATGCCTGTAATCCAAGAATTTAGGAGGCTGAGGCAGGAGGATCCCAAGTTCAAGGCCAGCAAATATACTATATAGGAAAAGCTGATAAATTAATTTTATTTACTGTAAGTCAATATTTAGCCATGGAAGCATTTATAAGAAATTTTGTCAACCTTTAATTAGTGTTTCAGGTAAAATGAGGATAGGAGTTTAAAGAGAACATATTGTCTGTCTTCTTAAATGATAAAGCTTTGTTTGAAACGATAATGTCTTTTAAATAAAATTTTAACACCATTGACTTATAGGGCAACTGAAGGAAGAAGGAAATCAAAGTCATTTAAATGTTAAATACAAGGGGCTGAGGATATAGCTCAGTTGGTAGCATGCTCGCCTCACAAGCCCTAAGGCCGTCGGTTCTAATCCCCAGCACTGCAAAAAGGAAAAAAAAAAACCCTAAATGTTAAATATATTTTTGTTTTGTCAACTCAAATGCACATATTCATGGGTCTATTGTGGTTTTCATGGTTTCTTCCAGGAATGTTCTCACAGACTTCTTTGGGGAAAAGCAAAAATACAAAAAAAGACTGAACTCAATATGTGAACTAAATTGATGTGTCATTATAAATTTACAAGACAAATGGCAACACACAATATAATCTTCTAAGCAATTTTAAAGTTATATACACCTGAAGATAACGTATATTAAAACTTATGTACAAAAAGTTATAAACCAAGTGTAAAAATTAACCACAAAAATGGAAAAATATTTGTAATGTAATAGAAAAGGTAGCGTCTTTAATTTACAAGTTTTACAAATCGTTAAGGAAAAATAATTTAACAATGTAAAAGAAAAATAGGTCAAATAATATTAACAGGCAGTTTTATGAAAAAACAAATGGAATCATATTCACCTTTACTCATAATTAAATGTAAACAAATTTATTTTTCAACTGAGAACAGTACAGGCAAAATATCCTGATAATACAGTGTTGGAAAAGAGTATTTGATTGGAATGTTAATTGAAGTAACTTTTTGGAGGGTAATTTTGTAATAGTATCAAAATTTATGCTTGTATAGTCTGGAAACAATTCAATAGTTTGGAATCTACCTCAAAAATTACATGGTATATGTTCAAAATACTTAATGATCAATCATTGGTAATAACTTGAAAGTGATTCAACTTTAGTCTCTTTGATAAATTATTAAATACCAAATTGACTCAATATTATTATTATTATTATTATTATTACTTGCACTTCTGGGGATTGAGCCAGGGGTAGTCTACCACTGAGCTACATCCCTGTCTGTTTTTGAAACAGGGTCTAGTTAAGTTGCAGAGACTGGCCTTGAAACTGAGATCTTCCTACCTCAGCCTCCTGAGTTCGGATTACTGGCATGTGTTATGGGTGCCTAGTTCCATTTAATATTTAGCATTAAAAAGAGAATCATACATGATGTTAAAGTGAAAAAATGTTATGATCCATTTATGTATATAAGGAAATAGTTTTTTTTCAATAAGCAAACAAAAGACACTGTTAATTAGGTAAAGCAGAACATTAGGCAGAACATTAGGAATTAGAGACTTTTTTTACACCTTTATGCCTAAATTTTATTTTACCATGTATTTATAATATTTTTACATACAAAGCACACTTACACATACATGTGTGTGTATGTGTGCATATGCACATGTGCAGCGTGCATTTGGGAGGCGTTAAGATTTGAACCAAGAGCCTCTAACCACCAAAATACATGATCCATGGCATAACTTTAAAAAATTCTATGGTACTGTCAAATGATATTTTGAAGAAATGAAACCACATGAATAATTGCATATTAAACTCAATCACTCAATAGCAAGTGTGGTACAGAATTCATATCATCCACCATGGAGATGAAACAATGATTTCAAAACAATGATTAAAAAACAATGGATTTTCATCCTTTTTTCTTGATGTAATTTTTAAACTAATTTTAAAAATAAAGTCCAATACCATAGTATAACTACTTTTTTTTTTTTTCTTGGTACTCGGGATTGAACCCAGGGGCACTCCACCACTGAGCCACATCCCCAGCCCTATTTTGTATTTTATTTAGAGACAGAGTCACTGAGTTGCTTAGGGCCTCACTAAGTTGCTGAGCCTGGCTTTGAACTCGTGATTCTCCTGCCTCAGCCTCCCAAGCTGCTGGGATTACAGGTGTGCACCACTGCACCTGGCAACAACTTTGTTTTTTACTTTCAAAACACTTTTAGAAGATATTTAAAGACATGGTAAAGGACCTTTGAAATAACATTATGCTTGGTACAATCACTTGGGAAAACAGTGTATCACTATCTATTTAAAGGGAATATACATGCCCTAAAAATCAGTAATACCTTCCTTCTTAAATACATATCCTATAGAAACATATTCACCATGACATTTGTACAAAAATGTTCACAGAGGGCTGGGATATAGCTCAGTTGGTAGAGTGCTTGCCTTGCATGCACAAGGCCCTGGGTTCAATCCCCAGCACTGCAAAAAAAAAAAAAAAAAAAAAAAAAAGTTCACAGCTTCACAACAAAAACGAAAGTTCACAGAGGAAGAGAGGCTGAAGGTAGAGCTCAATGGTAAAGGGTTTGAGACCATCCCTACAAAAAAATAAAATTAAAAAAAAAAAACACAAAATGTACCCTGGAAACCATAAAAGTATTGATTAACAGTAACTGTGGTATAGGAATCCAAGGCAATGCTATATCATGAAAATAAGAACACTTTAACACATACACCTGAGTTAATGCATAAACATATGCTGAAAAGAAACATGCAATATGAATCCACTTATATATTATGTTTTGGGATGAACAGTAAAATCAAGGCACAACTGTCATGAACTTTTCATGAGTAGAGAAAAGGTACTCCCAAAAGTTTTGAGACCTAGATGGTGACTTACTAGGTGTTTGCTTTCTAATTTCCACCAAAAAGTATATACCTGTTCTAAACATGTCTCTGTGTATATGTTACATATCATACAAAAAAAATACAAAATAGGGCAGGGCTAACAGCCTAGTTGTAGAACATGTGCCTAGTACATGCAAAACCCTGGTTCAAAGCCCAGCACCACACCCACACCTACAAAATATTTTATATATATATATATACACACACATACACACACAATTTATATATTATATATAAAATATATATAAATATAAGATATATAGTGTATATATCAATACAAAATTTACAAAAAGCCAATAGCAAGCTGGGCATGGTGGAGCAAGCTGGGCGCGGTGGAGCACGCCTGTAATTCCAGCACTTGGGAGGCTGAGGCAGGAGGATCTTGAGTTCAAAACCAGTCTCAGCAACTTAGCAAGGCCCTAAGCAACTCAATGAGACCCTGTCTCTAAATATAACATAAAATAGGGCTGGGGATGTGGCTCAGTGGTGGAGTATCCCTGGGTTCAATCCCTAGTACCAAAAAAAAAAAAGAAAAGAAAAGAAAGAAAAGAAAAGAAAAAAGCCAACACCAATGGTTCACAAAGAAAATATTCTATAATTCCAAAGAAATTTTCCAGGGAGTCATTAGTAGGCTTGCAGAATGAATTATAAGGTTTGGGCATTTATAATCCAAAAATAAGGTAGACTAAATATGGAACTCTGTCCAAACGATCATGATAAAGATCAAGTACCAGTCCCAGGAACAGATTTTATACTTAGATAAGAAAATAGAATTTCTAATTCTTATTTCATCATTAGATCTTTACCATCCATTCCTAAATTAGATATGGGTCATTCTTTTTCAAGAATATTACATTTCATGATAAATTTATTTCATAAATCACAAATGATCTTAGGCAATCATATTAATACATCCTTATCCTCATTACTCATATTTATGTTGCCTATGCAGAAAGAATGAGAAATTTTAAAAAGTTTAAGACTATCAAGAGTCTACTTAAAAAAAATAAACATATGGTAGTGTTGGTGGAGAAGATAATTTTAGATTTGTTATAGTACACACACACGTACAACACACCCCATTTTCTAAGGAGAAAATTCTTGTAGAATGTTAGCCGTGTTAATTTTTTCATTTATATAGATACATTTTTAGTTTCATGTTCAACATAATTACCATTTTAAAATATTTTATAATCTTTTAAAACAGAGGTTTCTACCCACTGGCAGGACTCATGACCATGAAGGACTCAACTCCATGCCTTTTGGCTTGGCCACACCAGTTGAGGTAGAAACCTATATTTTCTGTCCAAGGCCCTGGGTTCATTCCTTACCACCAACACAATAGCAGCAACAACAACATTTTATTTTCCAATCTGCTAAGCATACCCAAGTGTCTTATTTTTGGTATATAAGATAAAATGTCATTGCACATCTGTTTGTGTGAGTGTGTGTGTGAGAGAGAGAGAGGAAAAAGGGTGGGGGAGGGAGGGAAACAGAGATAAGGAAGTTGTTGTTTTCTCCTCACTAGTTCCCTCTTCCCACTGATAGGAAAACAACAACAAATGAAGGCTTCCATTTTTGTCATAAGAATTAGGGGATAAAAATAAAACCATAAAATATGTATTTTTATTTATATGATCTTGTGATAACAAAAGTCTCTCTAAACATTTATTAAAGGTTAAGAACCACAAAGAAAAGTATCTAGATAATTTATGGCATTTTCTAAATAACTGCATGTCAATATTATGATGAACAAATTTACAATGGAACTGACAAACTGGAGAAAACCAATTCAGTTTAAGATTTATGTTTGTAAAATATAAAATGTTCTTAAAAATGGTTAAATAGAAAACACCATAAAAGTGGTAAAGAACACTGTGTCAACACCAATCCCTGATTGTAAGCCAAAGAACCCAATTGTTTAAGTAAAACTGTTTTAGTGAATTACTAGGATTACATGGAAAAGTTAAAAGGAAGAACCACCGGATGCAGAAAGGACAAGAGAAGTAGTTTCAGAGGTCCTGGTAGCAGAGACAACTGTGCAGTCTTTTCTGAATGTTGTTTCTGGAAATAAATAAAATCTTGGAAATAGACTTAGGTGGGCAGTGATGACAGAAAGTTTGGTGGGAAGTGTTCTCAGGAGATACATCTCTAAGGAAGGGAGGAAGGCAGGATTGGATAGAGGGAGAAGTAGATGCACAATGAGGATGCAGATGAAGCCTCAGCCACTCTCATAGGGTGCTTATGTTGGAATGGCCCTTATGCAGGCAGTTCCTTTGTGAGATATAAGGAATTAACAGTTACAACAAACGCACTTAATTTCTGACTTTGCTTTGTTACACGTGAAATCCAAAATGCTTAAGAGAGCCAGATTGGTTTATGTGCTCACAACTTGGCTGGGGTAGGCAAGTTACAAAGAGGTAATTCTTCATCCTACTGAAAAAACAATAACAAAAAATTGCATGTTCTTACCAAAACAAGACAGGATACAAGTCAGCCTTCCACAATACAGTAAAGTTCTACTATAAGCATCAATAGGCAATTCAGAAATAAAGATATAAAAATGAATAAACTTTTTATTTTTATTTTTTGAGATAAGTTCTTATTGTTTCCCAGGTTGGCCTCAAACTTCTGGGCTCAAGCAATCTTCCCATCTCAGTTTTTTGAATAACTGTGACTACAGGGTGTACCAATGAGCTTTGCTAATAAACTTTTAAAAGTGTATCTTCACTAGCAAAGATCTGAAAATGAAACTTTCTTTGGATAATAAAACTTAAAAGGACAACCCAATTGTGGTAACACACTTAGAACCCCAGTGACTAGGGAAGCTGAAGCAAAAGGATCTCAAATTTGAAGTTAGTTTCCTCAACTTAGTGATACTGTGTCTGAAAATAAAAAAAATAAAAAGGACTGGAATGTATTTAGCTCAGAGGTAAAATGCCCCTGGTGACATGGCTCCCTGGTCGCCAACCCACGTAGCCAGTCCAATGGACCCTGCCAAGAAGTGGTATCTGAGTAATTGATGGAGCAGTAGAGCCACAACCTAGCTAGGCTGGAATGTAGGCCTGAGGTGCAGTGGGCAAGCACTGCAGTTGAGCCAAGGTATACCAACCTGTCATGCAGGCATGGCTTGGCCCAGCCCAGTGCAAACACCTTGCTCCTTGTACTGCTACAGCTGCAGATATTCAATCAAGTGTGTGGGATTCACTCACAACTTCCAGCTAACCAAGAAACTGGGAGAAAATAGAAGGCAAACTTGAATGGGATTCAGGGCTAACAGTGTTTGTACTTTTCTAAACACTAATTAGCATACTTTTGGACCAACAGCATTGGTGATTTGTCAAACCCTGATTAGCATACATTTGGACCAGTAACATTGACCCATGTGCTGTATAAACCCCTAGAATAGCACACTCAGATGCAATCCCTCTTGATCCCCTCTTGCCCTGAGAATTCTGTTTCTATGCACACATGAATAAATCCTATTCTTACACTAATTCATCCAGGTCTGTGGATTTCATCTTTTGAATTCATTACACAAGAACAGAGAAAGAATAAATTGATGATGAGTTGCTGGGGTTTGCTGCAGTATTGGAGGGCATGGTCTGAGTGTTAACAGCTGTAACACAATCCTTGGCTTCAAAAGCCTGCAGCTTGTGCAGACCCCACCTGCCAGCAGAAGCAGAGAAACTCCAGTTTCATTGGGTTCAATCTCTAATACAAAAAAAAAAAAAAAAAAAAAAATTGGTGAAAAAGTAAGAAAGATCTTACTCAAATCTGTAAGAGTGTAGAAGACTGGTACTTCAAATACAATGTCAAAAGGATAAACTGATGTAACTTTTCTGAAAATCTGTTTTGTAATATGCCAAGTTTCAATACATACATACCTTACAATTTCACCTCTAGGAAGTCATTCTAAGGAAAAATCAATTAAGAAGACAGACATAAGAATAAGGCATGGTGGTGTATGTCCATTCCAGCACTGGGGAGGCTGAAAGAAAAGGATCACTTAAGCCTGGGAGTTTGAAACCAGCTGGGCAACGGAGTAAGATTCCTCAAAGTAAATAAATAAATAAAAATCTATATATTTATATATACCTACAAAGATATTCAATGCATTGCTTGATTTTATTTATAAGTAAAGAAATTTTTAAAAATATGTGATACATTCAGTAACTTATAATTCTAAATAATGCAATTTTTTTTTTTTTTTTTTTTTTGTACTGGGGATTGAACCCAGGGGCACTCCACCACTGAGCCACATTCCCATCCCTATTTGTATTTTATTTAGAGACAGGGTCTCACTGAGTTGCTTAGGGCCTCACTAAGTTGCTGAGGCTGGCTTTGAACTCGCAATCCTCCCGCCTCAGCCTCCCAAGTGCTGGGATTACAGGTGTGCGCCACCGTACCCGGCTTAAATAATGCAATATTATGAAGACATTACAATCATTAGCTTTATATGAGAAGATATTCATGTTATTGATGTTTTAAAAATTACAAAACGTAATAATTTCATAATACCAAGACCAAAAGTGAAATGTTATTTTGAGGTGACAGCATTTTTTGCTTTTTTTCTGACTTCTACATTAAACATGTATTACTTTTATAATTGGAAAAATATTATAAATAATACATATCTGATTTTCTTTACAGATATGATATTTTTTGTAGAGATTCTAGAATTTTGTTTTCAGACACTGGTTGCAAGAGGTGGACTTTTACTAAAATCTGTTAATATAAAAAAAAACTTTTCATGATAATCAGAAGAGCTAATACTCAGGGAGGTATTCAAAATTTTATTTAGGGTTTTTTTGTTTTGTTTTGTTTTGTTTTGGTATGTGGTATTGGGAATTGAACCCAGGGACTCATATGTGCCAGGCAAGCAGCTCTACTACTGAGCTATATACCCAATCCGTTAGCCCAGTGTTAAATAAAAACAATTACTTGAACTGTGAAAACCTGTCTTTACCTGTTTAATCATCATTATGTTTGGTTTTTTTTTTAACTGGAATATTGAACCTAATAGCTTTGGCCCATGTTTAAAGGAAGATTAAATTACTTGGAAAGGGCCCAGAAGAAAGTAATAAAAATAATTATGTACTTAGAAATTGGGCTCTATAATGACATGCAAGAGGAAATAATTGAGAAAATAAAACTGAAAATTACTCTTCATTTTATGGGTTACCATAATCTCTGAAGAATAAGAAGCAAGAAAATTTTAATTGTTTTAAGAATAATTTAGGTTAGCCATTAGGAAGAATGTCACATTCTTAAATAAGTATTGAGTGATCATTACATATCCAATGCTATCAGTGTAAAAACATGTAACCATCAGACTATTACAAAGGAAAAATTTTCTCTTCTTAAAAAAAAGTGTCAAAAGTAGATATTCTTTTTTTGGTACTGGGGATGGAACCTAGGGACACTCGACCACTGAGCTAGTCAAAAGATTTGTCTTAGCACTATTTCTTTTGTGAATTAAATATTGAAAGTTTCAAATATTCATTTAATGTTATAAATAGTAGGCCTTACCATGTGTCAGACACTAAACTTTGAGGATAATAACCATGTAATCTTATAACTCTACAAGACCCCTATTGCTGTTATCCTCCATTTTACAGATGTGGGAACTGAGGTACAGAAATCACACTAGCCCACAGTCACGTAACTAGTAAATAGTGAAGCAGAGATTTAAATCTAGCCTGGTGGCTGTGTTCAAGTTTATAATCAATAGCTACTATGTAAAAGTATTTACTTCATATATTAATATTTGATAAGTTGTGAACTCTAAAATTTCTAAATGTTCACAGCCTATAGTTAGAAGTACAAAAATAAATCAGTACAGAAGGAAAATAACTTTCCAAATTCAGAACTTAAGTTGGAAGAGATTTCCTTGACTAGCTTTCCGACAAATGCGTGTGTAGGTGGAAATGGGGAATGAGGAAAGAAACTAGGTTTATTTTAAATGCATTTTCATGAACTTACAATTTGGATAAGCAAGACATAAAAAAATTAAATTAAAAACAAACTCAGGCTGTCTTTTTTAAAGACAAAATTTACAACCATGAATTTAAATATGTAGCAAAAAAAAGCATAGTAAGGTTTTGATTAATGATTGATATCACGACTGATTTTAAAATCTATGATTTTTAATTAAAGAATGTAATTGGGACAGATAATAAAACAAGTTTCTCTAAGGTAATGATCACTTAATTTCTCAAGGGAAATACCACTGAATTCATGCTGAATGTCAGTTAGTAAAAATGATAATGATTACTAGCTAGGCACTGTGACTGAAGACTCTAATCTTGGTGATTTAGGAGGCTGAAGCAGGAAAGTCCTAAGTTTCAGGCCAGTTCCAGCAATTTAGCAAGGTCCTCAGTAACTTAGCAAGACCTTGTCTTAAAATGGAAAATAAAAAGGCCTGGGGATATAGATCAGTGGTAAAGCATCCCTGCGTCTAATCCCCAGTACCTAAATAAATGCAAAACCATAAACCGGCAGAATGGCAGCACTGTACACTACATGTCCTAACTAAAACATACTGCTTTAAAAAATAAACAAACAAAAAAATATGCACCACATTGGTCAGGGCAGAGTGAGGGGGGGGGAGAAAAAGGGGATGGAAATGGGAAAGACAGTAGAATGAATTGGACATAACTTTCCTATGTTCACATATGAAGACATGACTGGTATAACTCCACATCTATACAACCACAAAATGGGAAGTTATTATACTCCATGTATGTATGATATGTCAAAATACATTCTACTGTCAACTAAAAAGAACAAATGAAAAATGCTAATTCTACCTGGTTTTGAACCTTACATGTTCTAATGCTACAGATATGAGAAACTAGATCTAACTTAATTTAGATCTTTAGGATATTTGATCATGTGAAATAAGAGCTTTAGAATAACAACAACCTAAGTCCTGTCTAGTTCTAAAATCTAAGTATATTCAGTACACATACTAAATTCATCAATACATACACTGTCTAAAGCTGATCTTCTAGTAAAAGAGAAAAGTAAGTGGGATCCTCTACCACAATACTGACAATGAGTCTGTTCTCATAATGGCTAGTTTTTATATTGGCATCTGACAACCAAATGAGTGCTAACAGTTAAGTAAAGGAGACCTTCTAACAGTATTTCTACAAGTTTCTTGAGTATATTTAAATTATTCCTTCTGGCATGGTACTTCCACTTCTGTTGGCTTGTGTGTCACTTAATTCAATATATCTTCAACACTTTTTATGATTCTTGGCCCAATGTAACACTACTGATTTTACTTTCCTGTGCCTTTATATGGTTTTCTTATCCTTTTTTCTTTGGTGCCAGAACTTGAACCCAGGGGCACTTTACCACTGAGCTACATTCCTAGGTCTTTTTATTTGTAAAAATCCTCCTGCCTCAATCACCAGAGCTGCTGGGACTACAGGCATGCCCCACCACACTCAGCTGGTTTCCTATCTTTCAGGCCACTCCTTTTGTCTGTCCTTTGTAGGTCTTAAGTCATGAAATGTTGGAATTACTTTTTTACTTAGCCAAGTTTTTCATCTTTCAAATGGGAGTGATCCTCTGATTTTCTTCATAGTGTTATGAGAATTAAGTAAGATTATGAATTTACAGTTTTGCCCAGTATCCAGGACATAAATTCTCTGCAAATGTTAGCTATTATTATCATCTTATGACTAGATTACTAAAATTGTGTCCTGCCTTATCTTGCTTAGTCTTCCTCCTCCACTATTCTGTACACAATTTCACTAGAGTTTCAGTAAAAGTGAATCTGAACATGTACCCGTCTGTCTCCCTAGAAACCCATTAATAATTTATGGGGCTTTTAGAATAAAGACAGATTTATCTCTTATTACTCTTGCCCTGTAATCCCTATGCTTTAACCAAAGTGACTTCAAGATCCTTATATGCCATATTCACTCCACGAGGGCTTTTATCCACATTATTTCTCTTGTTTGAAACCTCCTGCAAGTTACAGTTTGGTGCTAAGTGTCCTTCAGACTAATGCCAAAAAGTCACTTCATTCCTAAGTCTAGACTATTTTGCTTTCTCATTGTACCATGTTCCTCTCTCCTACAACTTCTCAGTTTGCAATTATACATTTATTTGAATGACTGTTTACTATTATTATACATTTCCACCAAAAGACATTGCCAACTGAGTTCCTGTCATTCATCCCAAATGTGTTCCTTGCACCTTCTCTTATATTTCAGAAAAGAGCAACACTGTTCTTCCCTTGGATTATTTCACACTCCACATCCATCTGCAAATTTGAGTCTCCCCAGAATTCAATCACTCACTGACCTTCCCACTGGACATTTTGTAGTATAAACCATGCCATCACTTTCTGGATTGTTGCAATACCTCTTAACAAATCTTGCTTCTTTCCTTGTCTTCACCACTTACTCTCTTGCCTATTTACAACATGGCAGTTAGATCCTTTAAATACAATCATGTGTCACTTACCCATAGAGATACATTAGGAGCAATATATTGTTAGGTTATTTGTCACATGCAATTATCAAAGTATAATTACCAGAACCTAGATGTTATATCTACTACACACCTAGACTATCTGGCATAAGCTTTTGCTCCTAGGCTAAAAACCTAATACTTAAGGCAATTGTTAGTACAATGGTGCCTGTGTACATAAACATGTAAACACAGAAAAAGTACAGTAAAATATTAGAACAGGAATTTTTAAGCTCCATTATGATTTTGTGGGAATATCTTCCTAAAATGCCATCATCCAGCACTAAACTTAGTCAGTTCATTTCATTCCTCTACTGAAAACTTTGGACTTGCCATCTGCTCTGCACTGAACTGGGTCACCTAAACATGTTGAACCCCTACACTCCCAGATAGGACTGTTGGAGGTAACTGTTTTAAGGTGACTAAAGTTGAATGAGGTTATAAGGTGAAGCACGGATCCAATGGAACTAGTGCCCTTATGAGAAAGGGAAGAGGTACCAGAGCTCTCTCCAGTAGGTAAGGACACCCCAAGAAGACTGTTTACAAACTAGACAACTAACCTGAAGTCAACCATGGTGGTACCCTAATCTTGAATTTTTCAGCCTCAAGAATTGTGAGAAAACAGATTTCCACTGTTTAAGCCATCCAGTTTCTGGTCTTATGTCAGGGAAGTCTGAGCTCGCTAATACCTTATTTCACTCAGAGAAAGCCAAAGTATATCCAATAGCCAAAGAGGTCCTACTCATCTTAGTCTATCATGTCCCACATCCCCAAACTCACTTGACATTGCCTTTGATTCTTCCCAGTTTTTAAAGTAGCTCCAGTCAAACTGGCCTAATGCAATTCCAAGAACATTTCAAACATGTTCACACCTTTAGGACTTTACTCTTCCTCTGCTTGGGAACAATCCTTCCCAAATATTTATATCATTAACATCCTTACTCAAACAGCACCTTCTCAATGAAGTTGTCCTATGTAAAATCTTACCATTTTCTATCTCACACATTTCATTCCATTTCCTTTTCCCTAGCACTCATTCCTCTGATATATTTTACCTATATATCTGTTTTCTCTCACTGGAATAAGCTCCAGGAGAAGGGACTGCTTGTTTTGCCCACCCCCAAATCCCTCAAATGCAGAACAACTCATAGTAGGTGCTCAACTTTTGTTCAGCTTAATGTTGAGTGCCAACAGCCAGCAATTAGCTTTGGAGCTGAATGCTACAGACTAACTTCTAGGGCAACAATTACCCTAGTAGAAAACTGCACTGATAAAAGGACATCCTGATCTTCCACCTCTTCTGGGTTTCTGCTAAAGTTCAAGATGGGCTTTAGAAACGCTGGTTCCACAATCTAAGAGCTCTTCTTTTCTATTTCCCTCTTTAAAATACAGACAATGAAGTGATCCGATAAGTTATCAAGGTCAAATATCAAGGACATGGCAAAGTTTTGCAAACTACCTGGTTGCTTTTATTGGCAGTATTTTCAGTTTTCCAAATCCTGAGACTAAAGAGGATCAAGCTTCAAAGGCTCAACAAGATGGGTATTTATCCCCATAACTAAAATTTAAAAATCCGAAAGTGCAGTAAAAATATAATAAAGACAAGCAATCAGAGGAAGCCACTTTTGCCACTCACTGTTTTTACTTGGGGTCTGGGTAGAACTATAGATTTCGTTGATTCCAATGCTAAAAGAAGTTGGAAAATAGTTATGTTTCCCTATTTTTTACATAAGAAAAAAAAAAAAAGGATTCCAGGGCAGAAGAGTACCATATTGTTTGTTAAAATCGAGTAATTCTTCAAAACCCAAACCACGAAAGCCCCACTGTTAAATTACTGCAGTCATGGTATTGAGAGCTAAACACCTAAACCCTTTTCACCTTCAAACATCAGTCTTTAAAACAAAAGTGTAGTCGGAAGTGTGGATGTGGACACACCCGTTGCATCACGACTGGAATTAATCTCTGGTAATGCAAATCTAACTGCCTGGTTGCCAGAGTGTCAGGCTAAGAGGCCGCCAGGAGGGAAGCTGCCTTTTCTGAGGCTCAGTCCCCGAGTGACAGCAGGGAGTGCCGGGCGGCCAAAGCCCCGCGCACGCCTCGCCAGGGGCGCACTGGCTAGTGCCTCCGGAAGCGCCCGCGGGCCCCACGGGAAAGCCCCCACCATCACCGCAGGAACCGCGCCGGCCAGCAGCGACAGCTCGGCCTTGGGTACCACGCGCCTGAGGGGAAGCCGCTCAGTCGCCCTGCAGCATCTCGCGAGATTTCGCCAGCCTAGCCCAAGTACTGCGAGCTCAGAATAAAAAAAAGAGAAAGAAGAAAAAAGAAAAACGAGAAGAATCCCTGAAGCTGTCGCTGTGGTGGCAGCTGTCGAGGTAGCATCCGCGACCAACGTTCTGGCTCCCGCACGCTGTCCGTGGCCTCTGGCCTGAGCTGCCCGCCCGCTGACGCGCCGCCCTGGGGCGGGGAGAGAGGGAGGCGGCCGGAGGGCCCGCTCTTCTTTCTCGCTGAGCTTGGCGGGGGAGGGTGGAGAGGTGGGAGGGTGGAGAGGTGGGAGGAGGGCGACGGAAGAGGAGGTAGCGGCGCGGAGATCTTCCCAGCCACCGCGGTGAAGCGGCGTGTAGCTACGCCTGCTCCCCGGTCGCGCTGCTACCGCTGCCGGAGGCCTGACGCCGAGAGGCCAAAAGCCACCCTCACGCGGGCGACTCTCGCGTGGGGTCGCGCGGGAACCCGGGAGGGCGGTGGTGCTGAGGGAGCGTCTGCCGCGCGCCACTGCGGGACCGCGGGTGGGCGGGCTGAGGGGCGGAGGAGCCGCGGGCCCCGCCTCCCGCGTGCTGCAGCCGGAGCCGCCGCTGTGGCCCCGCCGAGCCTTTAAACAGCGGACCGCCCCGCGCCCACAGCACTCGCGCCTGGCTCGGGTGCTGGCGGATGACGTGCCCGCCCTAGCGAGTGGCGGGGAGAGCAGCTTCCTCGCCTTACCTTGCAGCCGCAGCCACTGCGGGCCAGGGTCGCGGAGGCGCGCAACAGCCCGCGACGTTCGCCAGACTCTTCAGGTCCGCCAAGGGTCGGGCGGCGATGGAACCGGGGCCCACGGCGCCCTCCTCCGGCGCCCCGAGGCTGGCCGGGGTCGGGGAGACGCCGCTGGCTGCGGCCGTGGTGGACTTGCCCGGCACAGCGGTGCCCTCGGTGCCGGAGGATGCTGCGGCAGGGAGCCGGGGCGGCGGCGGGGTCCGCGGTGAGGGCGCTGCGGCGGCCGGGGACGGGCTGGGAAGACCCCTGGGGCCCACCCCGAGCCAGAGCCGCTTCCAGGTGGACCTGGTTTCCGAGAACGCTGGGCGGGCCGCCGCAGCGGCGGCGGCGGCGGCGGCGGCAGCAGCAGCCGCAGCGGCTGGAGCTGGGGCAGGGGGCAAGGAGACCCCAGCGGACGGGAAAGCCAGCGGTGAAAGCGGGCCCGCTAAGGGCAGCGAGGAAGCCAAGGGCCGCTTCCGCGTGAACTTCGTGGACCCGGCTGCCTCCTCGTCTGCGGACGACAGCCTGTCAGATGCGGCAGGGGTCGGAGGCGATGGGCCCAACGTGAGCTTCCAGAACGGCGGGGACACAGTGCTGAGCGAGGGCAGCAGTCTGCACTCGGGCGGCGGCAGTGGGCACCACCAGCACTACTACTATGATACCCACACCAACACCTACTACCTGCGCACCTTCGGCCACAACACCATGGACGCGGTGCCCAGGATTGACCACTACCGGCACACAGCCGCGCAGCTGGGCGAGAAGCTGCTCCGGCCCAGCCTGGCAGAGCTCCACGACGAGCTGGAAAAGGTGAGCTCTCCCCGCCTCCCTTCCTTTGGTGCGTGCTGACCTCAGGATGTGGCCACTTATTCTCCAGGGTGAGGTGGCGGGAATGGACCGCCTGGCTCGCTGGCATCTTTGGATTCAGCTGTCAAGGGTGGAATTGCAGTGGAATGTAACTTAATCTCTTAAAAGTTTGCAGTGGGTTAGGCTGGTTACGTGATACTGGAGAGGCTGCGTTTAACAGCCTTCCCCGTCCAGTTACGCCGTGTACACTGTCTTTCTCACCCACGCTTGACAATTACCACCTCTCTGAGTTTACAGTTGTGTTTGCAGGCCCTGAGAAGGAGGTTAGGTGAGGACCTCTCTAGGGAGAGGGCGGAGAGCACCTACCATCTGTGTCCTTTTTAGATTGTAGTGTACGGCTTATGTACACCCATTAGAGATCCCCTGAGTTGGTGGTGTTTGAAGGAAAATCTTAATAGGGTGTGTTTGTGGTCTATGAATTATTAAGCTCAAAATTTTGCAATCTTGAATGTTCAAAGGATTATAGGAATCTTGAATCTTGGGATATGACATTCCTGATAATGGCCCAAAGTAATTTTTTTGTAAACCTTTTGGGAGAGGACTTCATCAGAGAAAATTGGCAAACGGGAGAGTCATTAAGAACAAAAAAGGAGTGGGGGACAGGAGAATTGATTTTCCTCTAGAGAATGTTCAGAAAGACTGTCTGGAGGCTTTGCACAAGCGGTCATACTTTGTAAAGAGAAAACCATCCCCTTACACTTGTTAGTGACTTCAGTAATTATATTTTTTAAGAGCCCATCAGACATATTTCTTCAGGATTCAAAACCATTATTTTGAAATAACATCGATACTTTTGAGACTGGGTTAATGTTTAGCTTTTTTTATGGGTGGGGATTACTTGAAGTCTGCTTTATAAGTGTATAATGACTACATTGATGGAATTTGGTTTGGGCAGAGTTGATAGGTTGAAATGATCATAGTGTGGAAAAGTTTAAATCTATTAAGTATGTGATTTATTTTGGATATGATTATTTGATTGCATATATTCATTTTGTACAAGACTGTACTTGTCCTAATGTTAAAGTAATATTCACTTTTACATAATTGCATAGCTCCCATCTCTGACAGCTTATTGATTATTTTAAAACCTGACATCATTTAGCTTTAGATAATACTACTTCTGTTGTTCCATTGTGGTATTTTGTCATATCAAAAGCAAAACAGTTTCTAAACACTTCTTTCATTTTTAACTTCTGGAGTTTATTTTCAGATTTTTTTTTCAGCACTTCAAATCTGTTAATGAAAGTAGATATGGGGTTGGTAATTTTCCTTTTCTTAGAGCATTTGTGCTATTGAAAATATAATACAAAGATGTTTCAGATTTATTTCACTAAATCCAAGTAGTTTAGCAATCAAACCAATCTATATTTAAACCGTAAGTTCTAGGAAGACTTTAAATTGGAAGTACTTTTTTTTTTTTTTCATTTAAAATTCTGTCAGTAACAAAGCACTTCGGGTTCTTCAAGACTTTAGATTTATTTTGAGATTGTATTTGCATTTTTGTTTTTGGTGTTTTTGTTCAATTTAGAACATCTAAAAAAAAAGCATTTGTATTGTTAGCTATATGGTAGTTGAAGAAGTCGTCCAAGCCTTCAGCCTCAGCTTTCTCAACTAGGGAAAAAGTGCAATGAAAATAGAGGGCCATGTTCAGCACCTGAAAATAATGGCTAGTGCTGTTATTGTTCTCTTATATTGGCCCTTCAGAAAGGGCAAAATTTAACCTCTAAGTTATCAATTTTATATTATCTTAATTCCTACATTTTTAGATGAATATGTATATTCATATTATATAGATAGATATAGATTTTTTTTTCTTTTTTTTGGAGACAGAGTAAGTTGCCAGGACTGGGACTGGCCTTGAACTTTCTAATCCTCCTGCTCAGCCTTCCAAGCCATTGGGATGAATATATTATCTAAAATGTTAGGGTTTGCTTTATGCAACAGGTAGTGTAATGAATTCTTTAGTTTTCTTTCTTTCCTTTTTTGGTACCAGGGAATGAATCCATAGGTGCTTAAACACTTAGCCACATCCCTATCTCTTTTTGTTTTTTATTTTGAAATGGTCTTGCTAAGTTGCTTAGGGTCTCACTAAGTTGCTGAGAATGGCTTTGAACTCTCAATCTTCTTGCTTCAGCCTCCAGATCCACTGAAAGGAACAGGCTTGAGCCATCTTGCCTGGCTAATTTTTTTTTTTTTTTTAACCTTCTTTTGCAATGCTAGGCAAGCATTCTACCACTGAGCTACATCCTCAGTCCCCACTAGGATTCTTTCTGAACAAACGAAGAGGTAGGATGGGTTAACTAATAAACACATATTGAAGATAAGTTGTTTAAAATTTTAGCAGATGGGTTAAAGAAATAGGTGTGATGTTAAGTAGTATAAATATGGCTGTACACCATTGGTGAAGGAGGGGCAGGCAAGGAAGTGGTGATAAAATTGCTTGGCTCGATCCCCAAAAGTTGTTCCTACTCTGTCTAGATTGACTTCTATCTCTGTAAAACCCTCTTTAATGTTTCTATTCCTTCGCAAATTATAATATTTAGAATTTCTGTAACATTTAATTCTGGCATTTGATTGATTGATGTTCTTTCTAGTCACTAAATGCTTTAGTTTCTTTCATGGATCTAACTCTGCTAGGAACTATAGGAGAAGTCAAAGGTAAGTGCTTCAAAAACTTGTCAGGAAAAAGAGTTATATTGTCTTTCACTTGAATTTCTTTCGTTACTCAACACTGACCTTTTAAAAGTACTTTGCCTAAATGTCCAACTGTAGGAACAAATATCCTTAGTTTATCTTACTGTGTTAGGCAGCCATTCTAGGAACAAGACTCATGAGGTCTTTATTTTATCAAATGTTTTAGGGGAAAGGAATATCTTAGATGTTGGCTACATGGCTGTGATATCATGGGATGAAGCATGATGCAGTGATTAGCAAAACAGATGTGGCTTCTGTCTAGACAGACATTAACCAAGTAGTTGAACAAATAACAGAGTTACAAATTTGTTTTTTTCAGTCCTATGAAAGAACAGTAAGCTATGCTAGTGAAGATGTAATAGAACCTAATTTTAATTGGGTTTTGGGAAGGTTTAAGTGTGACATTGGTGCTGGAACCTGAATGAGCCTGACGATAGGGTGGAAAGATAGACAGAGAAATGGCATATATAAAGATAGTGAGATGAAAAATTGTGATATGTTCAAAGACCTAACACAAAGCCTGTATATCTAATTATAAATGTAATGGGAAGCTATGAAGGATTATGTGTGAGGGAGCAACATGATCTACTTTGCTGGCTTCTGGGAGTAGAGTGGTTTGGCAAGGGTAAAAATGAAAGCACGGAGACTCAAACTGTCACAGTGATTTCATTGAAAGATAGCAAGAGTTGGTGACAGAACAGATTGAATGTGGCTGAATTGGATGCAGAAGAGAGAGAAGCTGACTCCCGGGTTTTTTGAACTTGAGTAACTGAATAGGTAGTGGTTCTCTTGCCCCAGGTGGGAAAGATGGGGGGAGGAATAGATTTGGGGTGGAGAGAAGGAATTGTTTGGATAGACTGTAAGACATTCTTATTCTAAAGAGTCATTGGGAGGAGGAAGGCAAAAAAATTATGTACATATGGGTGTCTCATATAGGTTTAAAGTCATGAACAAAAGTGTTTAGGGACAATGAATAGGTAAGAGAATAGGGACTGGACATTCAGAACACCTAAAGGTGTGTTAGAGATTGAGCTGCCAGACTGGTGACAAATAGCTGTCTGGAGATTGAACTCAGGGGCACCTAACCACTGAGCTACATTCCTGGTGTGCCCCCCACCCCCTTTTTAAAATTATTTTGAGACAGTGTCTTACTAAGTTGCTTAGGGTCTTCCTAAATTGCTGAGGCCAGCCTCGAACTTTCCATCCTCCTGCCTCACTTCCCAAGCTGTTGAGATTACAGGGATGCGCTACCATACTTAGAAAAGAGTTTTAAAGAGGTCAGAAACTCTTCAAAACTGCAAAAAGTAAAACTGAAGTAGTGATTTCTGCTTCTATAAGAAGAAATAAAAAGTGGGGAATACCAATGAAGTATTTGATGAACAGTCTTAACACGTATGATTATCAAACATGGAGAAGTGGAATGGTGAACATCCATACTAGCTCTTACTAGATTTAAAGGGCCCTACTAGTGAACTACACCCCCACCCTAAAGCATTATTAAAGCTTTCTTCTTTTATTTAAATGTTGCATGCTTTTGCATTTTTCTTTAGGCCTAGACTTGGGAATCTTTGCTAAGTCATTGTACATGACCTGTTTTTGCCTTTCTCATTCATAAAGGGGAAAGGTAAGAAGGCAACTATATTATTTTTAATGTTTCTCTGAGCTTGTTGGCTTTTCATTTAATTACTAAGATCATTATACATTTTGCTTATGATAAAGTGGTCTCATGGAAACTGAAGATATTGGTTAATAGCCACTCATTAAAAGTAGTAGAGCTGGACTTCACTCTTGAGTTTTCTGACTCTAATGCCAGAAGAGTATGTCCCCAGATTTTTCTTTCTTATCTTCCTGCCTATTATTCAGACTTGCTCTAAGTCTGGCAGGGATGTTGAGGTGGAGATATCACCATGACCCTTCCACCTTGATACCCTGAGAGTTGAATGATTACATAACAGAAATGAGGAATACCTAGGATGATGTAATTGATACTGCAACTAACTTCTTAACTAGAATCTGAGCTTTTGCCTCATTTATTTCCATATGGAGAATAGGCACTTAAAAGATTTGTTCACTGAAGGGATCAGGGTTGGCAATTCTTATCATCACTTAATAAGGACTTTATGTAAAACACTAAACAATTGTGATATTACCTCTAACACTGAGCTCCTTCTCTGGGTGGGTGGTGTTGATTCTGGAGAAGAAATTCTACACCCTACTTATTACTTCAGGATATGGCTTGATTCCTTGAAGATCACCCTGGAGGAATAAGAATCTGTCACATATGGGAGGTGTCTAGGAGTAGTTTCCAGACTTAGTAATTGAGACCCTTCTAAGAAATATTTGCATGGGTCAAAGTCAGATTTGTCCTGTTGCACAGTGTTGTTATAGGCTGCTAAATCTGTGCCAGTGGCCACTGAAGTCTGTCTTACACAAACTGGATATGTTCCCTAAATACATACCAACTGACTTCCTGGGTAGAAGGAAAAATAAATTTGGGGATATAACATATGGCAAAAATATCTTTATGCTTCTAATCATAATTGATGTCTTCACATATATTTGTGTTCATACAGTTCTGTGAGACTGGAACTTAAAGCACCAAAATTGAATTTCTTGGTTCTTACAGATTGTCTTTGCTTTCAGTGATTCTTTTTTTTTTTTTTGGTACTGAGGATTGAACTCAGGGGCACTCCACCATTTAGCCACATCCCCTGCCCTATTTTGTATTTTATTTAGAGACAGGGCCTCACTGAGTTGCTTAGGGCCTCGCTAAGTTGCTGAGGCTGGCTTTGAACTCGCGATCCTCCTGTCTCAGCCTCCCAAGTGCTGGGATTACAGGCGTGCGCCACCACACCTGGCTCAGTGATTCTTAATTATGTTTCATATATGTTTGGGAAGTCCATAGTACTAATCAAGTTGGTTCCATGTTGAAGTGAGATGAATGTGAATTCTCTTATTCATCAAATACTTACCGAGCATCAACAACAGCACTGTTAGAAGTGGGGGGATATATCAGTGAACAAAACAAAGTCATAGGGCTTTCATTCTAGTTGTAGGAGACAATAGACAAATAGATCAGATGTAGTACTGTGAAGAAATTAAAGCAGAATGAAGAAAAAGATGACTAGATAGAAATGACTGTGGTGGTAGTGTTTTGGAGTAGTTGAGGAAGGCCTCTCTGACATGGGAGCAGATACTAGAAGGGAGGAAGGGATCATCCCATGTGTTCTAGTCAGCTTTTTCATCACTTTGACCAAAAGACGTGACAAGAACAATTTTAGAGGATGAATAGTCTATTTGGGGTTCACGGTTTCAGAAATGTCAGTTCATAAATGAGCAGCACCATTACTCTGAGCCCAGGGCAAGGTAGAACCTCATGGCAGAAGGGTGTGGCGGAGGAAGGCAGCTTAGGACATGGCAATCAGGAAGCACAGTAGCACTCAGCTCAACACAATAATATGAGCCCCAGAGGCATACCTCTGTGACCCATCTCCTTTAGCCACATTTCTACCTGCCTACCCTTACCACCAGTTCATTTCAAGTAGATTAATGCACTGATCTGTTAAGACTCATAACTTGATCATTTTATCTGACTGTTCTTGTACAGTCTCACATATGAGCTTTTGGGGAAAAACTGCTGTCTAAACCACAACATCATGCAAAAATCGGGAAGAATGTTCTAGATACAGGAGCAGCAGACACCAAGGCACTGAGATGGGAATATGTTTGATGTGTTAAAGGAGGTCATCAGTACTGAAGTGATAAGACAGGTGATGGGAGAATAGTGAAAACCTAGTAGTGTAATACATGATAAAAATGTAGGATTTTGTCCCTATGATGGTAGAACATCATTGTTTTCTTTGTGCTGATTTTCAAATTTGAGATACTCTAATATAGGCAAATAATAGACAAATAATAACTATTAGAGATCTGGCTTAAACTCTTAGATAACTATATCCTGAATTGAATTGTTATTAATTATTAAATATCTGCCATGTTCAAAAGCTCTCTGTAGGCTAGGCACAACCTTGCAAATCAGGTAGTTTACAAATAGACAAACCCAGGTTAGTAACAACTTAACTGAAGTTTCATATCAAGTAAATGGCAGACATAGGATATTAGGGAAGGTGAGGTATTAAGGAAAACATGTATTTTTTAAAAAGTGCCCTACTAAAATCCTTTACTAGAAGGATTTCTAGTCTACTAGAAGTCAGAATTAAAAGTAATAATTGTTGAGTTTAACTCCTGATAATTCATTTGAAATTATTGGGTATTAATATATGTGTCATAAACAACTTAATGGTTACAGGCATGAACATTTAAGCTTTACTGTTTTAGAAATCAAACTTTATAATAAGTTATTCTCCATTTTATAGGAAGAATTTTTCTTTGGAAATTAAAATATGAATTTGATTTTCTTTAATCAACAGTTTTAGTCTCAGAATTTTAGTTTAAAATAGAAACATCACAAAGATTGTATGCTTAAAGCATTTGTAAAGATGTGTCTTAGCTGGGCGTGGTGGCGCACGCCTGTAATCCAAGCAACTTGGGAGGCTGAGTCAGGAGGATCGCATGTTCAAAGCCAGCCTCAGCAACTTAGCAGGCCCTAAGCAACTCAGTGAGACCCTGTCTCTAAATAAAATACAAAATAGGGCTGGGGATGTGGCTCAGTGGCCGAGTGTCCCTGAGTTCAATCCCCGGTTCCAAAAAAAAAAAAGATGTCTTAAAGGGGAAATGTACTTAAAATGTGTAAATTAGCCTTTTGTCACTGTGACAAAACATCTGAGGAAAGAAAGGAGGAAAGTTATTTTGGCTCATGGTTTCAGAGGTTTTAATCCATGGTCAACTGATTTCATTACTTTGCGTGTGAGGTGATGTTCTACCTTACCTCACACAGAAGGGCAGAAGGGCATAGTATAGGAAAGCTAATTATCACATGTAATGTAGCCAGGGAGTGGGGGGTGGGAAGTGGCCAGGGACAAGATATAGTCCCCAAAGGCACACCCCCTCAAGGTCCAACCTCCCCCATTTTCCATCACTTCCCAGTAGTATATTCAGCTGTGACTCTGTGAGTGAATAATCCATTGATAAGGTCAGAGAAGTTAGTGCTCTTGTATTCCAATGCCTTCCCCAAAACCGCACTTCTGAACATTACTGCACTGGGGACCAAACCTGTAACACATGAGACTTTGGGGGACATTCTGAATCCAAACCATAATATGATATTTATTGTTATTTTATTATGGAAAGAAAAATAATAGAACAAGTTTGGAAAATAGAGAAAATACATCAAACCCTTAACATTTTTGCATTTTTATGTATGTTTGTTTTTGTGGATCCAGGGATAGGACTCAGGGCCTTGTAGATGCAAGCACTAAACTACTGAACTACATCTCTAGCTCCTCTGTGTACATTTTTAAACTATAATTTTGTATCCCACTTTTCCCATCGAGCACAAAATATGCACTTATTAGTAAATAAGTAATGAAAGTTTTGTATATCACCTATAGTAATATTCTGTTTAGGTGAATATGTATAAAATATTCTCAAGTACATGTACCATAACTTGCCTTTTCTCTGTATACTGTTTAGTCCATTTACATTTGTTGTGATTTACTTATAATTAAGTTAGCTATCATCTGTTTGGTTTTTTTTTTGTTTCTCTAATCCTTTTCCTACCATCTTTTGTGCTGATCATTTTTTTTAAAGTATTCCATTGAGTTCTATTGACTTCCTAGTGATCTTTTTGCATTTTTTTTTAGTGCTTACTCTACTGGAGAGAATATTGAATTTCTTTTTTCATTATTTAGAGAATACTTTATTAGTTTCTGTAATCAGACTCATGTAGATAAGACTTTACATATTTAATACAGTGGGTTACCCCTATACAAATGGGAAAAAATTAAGTTTAACATTTCTAGACCAGTGTGGCTATTAATTTCTGTATGGTGCCAACTCAACATGATAAACTGGGATACTTTTTCCTCCAAGAATTCAAATTTTATTTATATATATATATATATATATATATATAGAGAGAGAGAGAGAGAGAGAGAGAGAAAGAGAGAGAGAGAGAGAATGAATTGAATTTCTTTGGCTAAAATGTAGGACCTTGTTGTTGTATAAATGGTAAACCCAGTAAGGATATATGTAAATACATACCCATATACACACACATATTTCCATTGGTTTTCATTTCCTAAGGATTTGTGATTCCTTTTGATACTGCTTCCTTAAGTATCACCTTGTGATAGAGGTGGGATGCTGACAAATTCTCTTAATTTTTATTTCTCTGAACATGTCTTTATTTTACTGTTTTTTGTTTTTGTTTTTGTTTTTTTAAACTGTGAATTGAACTATTGAACTCAGAGGTGCTTTACCCCCTGAGCCACATCACCAGCTGTTTTTGTTTTTTTTATTTTGAGTTCGGGTCTTGGTAAATTGATTAGGGCTTCACTAAGTTGCTGAGGCCTTCCAAGTCACTGGGATTACAAGCCTGCAGCCAACTTTTTGTGAGTTTTGAAGGATAGTTTTGCTGGATATAAACTTACTAGTTGACAGGGTTTGTTTTTGTTTTCAGCCCTTTGAGCATATTGTCCCAGGGTCTTCTAGCCTCCCTCATTTCTGGTACGAAGTCAGACAGTTGTACATGATGTGTTCGTTTTCTGTTTCAAGATTTTATCATTGTCTTTGACTTTTAGCAGTTTGTACATAGAGGTGTTTTTCTTTACATGTGTCCTATTTACATTTAAATTTCTAGGATCTTTAAGTTAATGTTTTTTACTACTTCCATCTTCTGCCTTTTCCATTTTGTTAAGTTCATCTAGTAAATTTTTCTTTTTTTCTTTTTGTGGTGCTGGGGGATTGAACATAGGGCCTCATGCATGGTAGGCAAGCGCTCTACCACTGAACTACTTTCCTTAGCCCTAAATTTTTCATTTCAGATATCGTGGTATTCTTTTTGGTACCAGGGATTGAACCTAAAGGTGCTTAACTACTGAGCCAGATCTCCAGCCTTTTTTATTTTTATTTGGAGTTAGTGTCTCACTGAGTTACTTAGGGCCTCACTAACTTGTTGAGGTTGACTTTGAAATTGAAGTCCTCCTACCTCAACTTCTCTAGCCCCTGGGATTAAAGGCATGCACCACCTTACCTGGCTAGAATTTCTAATTTTTAAAATGTATCCTCATTTCTCTGTTGAGATAACCTCTCTGTTACTCATTGGGAATCATATTTACCTTTGACTTGAACATATCGAACATACTTGTTACAGTGCTTTATATTTATATCTAAATTTATGAATGTGTATATGTTTACATACATATTTATATATATGTATATATGTATTTTGTATGTCTGTATGTATGTAGATGGATTCTTGCTATACTTTCTCAGGCTGGACTCAAACTCCTGGGCTCAACTAATCCTCCCATTTCTCTTCTCCATAACTGGGACCACAGGCATGTTCAACTGGACCAGTTTTGTTATATCTATTATGAAATCTTTGTCTCCAGAAATCAATATCAGGGCCCACTTGGAATTAATTACTAATAACCAATTTTCCTGAGTAAAGTTTACATTTTCCTGTTTATTTGCAGGTCTAGTAATTTTGGGAGAGTAAGCTATATATGTAAATAACATATTGTAGTAACTTTCAGTTGGTTTTTAAAAATATATCCTCCTGATACTCAGTGTGTGTGTGTGTGTGTGGTTTAATGTATGTAGACTCAGACTATAAACTGAGTCCTTCATCCCCCCTCTGCAATAGCTGTTATGGTGTCTAGCTACTTCTTTTTTAGTTTGGCCCCTGGGGCTCTCCCTCCATTTATGCATTTTAGTGGCCACTTTAAGATTTGGGGACTTGCTGGCCTCAGTGCACAAGCCTGTAATCCCAGGAACTTGGGAGGCTGAGGCAGGAGGATTGCAAGGTCAAAGCCAACTTCAGCAATTTAATGAAGCCCTAAGCAACTTAGACCCTGTCTCAAAATAAAAAAAAATAAAAAGGGCTGGGGTTGTAGTTATTCTGTGGTAAAGTTCCTCTGGGTTCAATCCCCAGTAAAAAAACAAAAACAACAACAAAAAATACGTACCCTATACTTTTTCTAGAAGTTCCTCCTTAATTTCCATTTCTCTCCTGACGTTGGGCCCTGTTCTCTGGTAGTTGAAGCTAGTAAGGCTTCACTGTCAGCCTTCTAAGCTACACACAATTTGGGAAGGTGCTTGGTTAAAAAGCAGCCAACACAAGGAAATGAACAGACACTTTACAGAGGAAGATCTACAAGCAATCAACAGATTTATGAAAAAATGTTCAACATCACTCGTTATAAGAGAAATGCAAATCAAAACCACCTTAAGATTTCATCTTACCCCAATTAGAATGTCTTTTATCAAGAACACAGGCAACAACAGGTGTTGGCGAGGATGTGGGAAAAAGGGTACACTCTTACATTGCTGGTGGGAGTGCAAATTGGTACAGCCACTCTGGAAAGCAGTGTGGAGATTCCTTAGAAAACTTGGAATGGATCCACCATTTGACCCTGCTATCCCACTCCTTGGCTTATACCCAAAGGACTTAAAATCAGATTGCCTCAGTGATGCAGCCACATCAATGTTCATAGCTGCTCAATTCACAATAGCTAGATTATGGAATCAACCTAGATGCCCTTCAGTAGATGAATGGATAAAGAAACTGTGGTATATATACACAATGGAATATTACTCAGCCATAAAGAAGAATAAAATTATGGTATTTGTAGGTAAATGGATGATGTTGGAAACTCTTATGCTAAGTGAGATCAGCCAATCCCAAAAATCCAAAAGCCGAATG